>MINK01172413.1:21686-46308 GCA_001735545.1 Phormia regina
TTATGGTGTAGTTTTAGGTATTAATTATAGATATACTCCAAATATTGAACTAATTTACTTACCAAAATTCTTACAGAATTCAGCAATTCTTCGTTATTGATAAAAAGCAATATATTTTTAACTTCTTTTCAAAGGTTCTGCTCATTACTCACTGCGTCTTACACAAACATGTGAATCAAAATACATCGTTAAATAGACTCAATACAAAAAAACTATGTCACATACATAGATGTACAACCCCGGTATTTAAATATTTGCAAAGGGATTCATTCTTACGCAGCACCAAACAATAATGTCAGTTTAATGGTTAAATGATAAACCAAACTAAAAAAAAGGAAGAGAGAATCCATATTGATAACAAGGTTAGTAAGTTTCATCCATCTTTTAAAGGACACTAAAACTTAAACTATTTAGTTGTCGTCAACTATGTTAATACCAAACAGGGAATAACCATGATTGCCCAGGTATCCCAAAAAAAAAAAAAGAAAAGAAATGAAATACACATAAATGGTTCATGAATTTAGACAAACATCGAATAACAAAAAACAACAACGACATACCTTAAATCAACTTTATCAACAACTTATCAGGTTATAAAAACAATACGAATGTAATAAAGACGTATTGAATTGGAAATAGGTTTGGAATAAAAATATTTTATAGTTTGTAGTTGATTACGTATATTTAAATTAACAAATTTTTAATAACAAGAAGGATATGATATTTTTGTTAGAAAAGAAAAACTCAGGCGCGGATCCACGGGGAGGAAAAGAGTTAATTATCCCTCCCCAAAATGAAAAATCCTTAATGGAAATATTGTACTAAATTCATAAATTTTGAAATAGTTGTGAAAATCTCTATTTTCCTCCCCCAATAAGCATGCGCTAGATCCGCGCTCCATTAACTGTACATCCCTCATGTCAAACAAAAAACAACATAAGATCTTAGGAAAGACTTTTAATGATTAAATCAAAGTTATATAGTACAAAAATAAACATAATTCACAATATATCACTGTTAAATTCAAAAAATTTCATGGAGACTTGGTCCAATTTCAAAACGATACTTCTACCACAGTTTAAAAATTAAACATACGAACTGCAGAATATTAGTCTTACTTACATCTGAGATATAAATTTAATTACTTTGGGTGTTCCCGAAAGAGGTAACATTGTATTGGTAGTTATTAGTAATTATAGACCGATTTTTGTAAAATGTGGCACAAGCATTTATGTTTAAGTTTAAATTACCTTAATATAAAATGTTTAAAGAGATGAAGATTTTCTCAAAAAGGATTATGAACCGTCTGGGATCAATTTAAAAACGGAGGACTTTTGTGTAGGGGTTAGATGACATAATAAACCGATTATAACCATTTCAAAAGGAGTTTGCCCTTGGCACTATAGAGAAGCTTCTGTGTTATGATTATGAACTGTAGTTCTTTATTTCAAGGTTTACATATGACGAGCAGGACATATCTGACGTACGGATGGACATTGTTTAATGAACTCAAAAGGTAGTCCAATACTTTGGGTGCTACAAAACATCAGCAAACGCATATGATTAATTCATTAATATAAATAAAATCATTTAAAATTTATTAACTAAAGGGCCTTAATAATTTTTTGTTTTAATTATTCAACTTCAGTGATCTTTATACTCAATGATAATGAAGTTAAAATCATATATAATTAATACAAAAAATAAATAAAAAACAACAAGTCAACATAATAAAATGGCAAGGTCCCTGCTCTACTTTTGTAACTTTAACAAATGAAACATTTGGAAAATGAAAAGAAAGTAAATATTTATGTTAGTTAAAAATTCTGGTGTCTTTAATTGCCTGTTACATAAATACAACCTCAATAACTAACATTTGATGTTTTATATTGAAAATTAATGGTTATAAAAAAGCAACAAATATTAATTTATTTATGTTGCAACTATCTTTACTATTCCTGAAAGCTAAACAGCCACTGGTTGGATTAATAAAGAATAGATATAAAGAAGTAAAACTAAGAAAAGTTTATAGGGATAATATGAAAAAATAAATTAAATATATATAATAAAAGCAAAGAAAAAAAAATACAAAATATGTTAAGCCGATTCCCATTATCTACTACACTTTAGATATTTTAAGTTGGGGTGTAACCAGATTTTGTTTTAAGAATATTCAGTTTGAAAAAGATTCATCAAGAAAAATCGATGATATGATTATAAGTAATTATTATTAATTAATACTATTGTGTTATTTTCTAATACTGCACAGTGGGCGGAATCAAAATTAAATAAATCTGTAAGTTTATAATTAGATTTACATAGATAGTCAAAAGAATGTATAATCTATTAATATATGATATAGGAGGGCGATTGAACAATGTATCCAATGTTATTAAATAATATTCAGGGCATACGGCCATGATAGGAAACATTGGTTCGGGGGAAAAAAAGGTTTCACATGCATTTCAGCAAAAAGAATAGGGCAACGGAACAAATTAAATTTTAAACAAATTTTTTCATGTTTGTAAATGGGGGGGGGGCATGGAGAAAAAATGGTTGATTGGAAACCCTTGGAAACCAGGGGGGGGGGAGGTTTTTTTTTGCGGCAGGGGGGCTTCCTGATCGAAGGATATGTTAGATAAGTTTAGAACCGAAAAGATGTTGTGTTGAATTTTTGAAGAATTCCAAGTTTATGGCAAGATTTATGCAGTTTGCGTAAAAGAAGCAAGTCAATTAACCAAAAAAACAACAAAATATGTTTGCACAAGAAAATTGCTTCCTTTCATAAGGAGTACATATGGTTACATAGTTATTGGTATGATTTCGATAAGACCAGTGAAGGATATTGAGCTTTTTGAAGAGGACCAAATTAGGTGTCAAAGAAATACTGAAAATTTTAAAGGGGAAAACAATTGGCTGAAACAACTGTTATATCTCAAATGAAAGGGTTAGCAAAAAAGACTCTACACAGTTCATAAATAGTGATTTTAAACGAAAAATATCTGCCAGCCGCCCAAAAATTATATTTTTCTATGATCTGTAGTATATATCTATTAAAATTATAAAAAACAATCCAAAAACTATCTCTCTCTCAAAGGTTTCAAATGTTTGAATTTTATACTATGTTAAGATTTTTTCGATCGCACTCTTAAACAATGTTTATGTTCGTCAAATTTATGTTTTTTTTATAGTTTTCATAAATATTTGAAACATATTTGAAATCAATATTTCCTGTTTCTTCTCTATTATTTCCAATTATTTTTCCCGATTTTGTAAAAAATTAAATTATTTATCCGAGTAAAGAAGATTAGAAGATTGCGAAATTTTAAATTCTTATATTCCCTGGAAAACAATTTATTGTTCTACAACTAGCTTCCCAGACATATGAAGATAGCCTCGTACGTATCTGCTTTGGCGTTACGAGCTCAACTCGATTTGTTGAGATTGTCACCTTCAGACATACTATTTGCTGTGCAAGGAATTGGCTAACGCCAGTACTTCACTTTCTATGGATCGGTTCTAGACTTACTTTTTAATCAGGGACTTTTGTTGAAATGTGCACATTTGGAACTAGTTCCATAGAGAGCCAGTTAGGGAAGGGTCTTAGAAAATCTTGTTTTTTTTTTTTTTTCTATGCGTATTTTCCTAAAGGCCACTTTGAAATTAATTTGATTTTGTAAATACTCTTTTTTTAATTTTAAACCAGTACTAAAAAGTATTTGAGAACCAGTAATGGGATCTCAGAAGTGATGTAGAAGTCATACAGAATTAGTTTCTTAAGCACTAGTTCTATAAAACACTCCTTAAAACGAATTTAGAATCATAATAAGGTTTTACGCCATTAGTGTCACAATTAATTGTGATTACACTAGTTCTGAGGATGTTATTAAAGAATCTGAAGTGGTTCTGATTACACCAATTCTAGGTCTAATGATTTTAGAACATGTTCCAAAATTTTTCTTGGGTTTATAGTTATATATCAACCTGTTATATATCACAAAATAGGCATCTTATTATATTTGTATTACTGAATATTTATGATTATTGGGGTTCACACACAACAATTTCTCTTGTCAGGTGAGAGAGGATATAAAAATATTTCCTTCATCTCTCTCACTCGACATTAATGAAAAAAAAAGAAATAATAATAATACTAATAAACTTGCAAATGGCAAAACAAAAATTGATCAAATAAAAATATAAATCAACACTAAGTTTGAGAATGTTTATAAACATTTTATTTTCCTTATGTGAACACCAACTATTTTTACGTGCCAATGAAGATAACAGACTTAGGTTAAATCAAAATATTTGAAATTAATTTGTGCGATTTTTTATTTTAAGTTTTGTTAAATTATCTTATGGTAATTTAGTGTTTTATCACATAATTTTAAGTAAACACTTTGCATTTAATCTTAACAGGTCCCTTCACCTATGTTACGATATATGACAGCTTTTTCATTTATTACAAAACGTCAAATAAATAAGTGTAATGTTAACATAACAAATCATAATATTTTTTATCAAGTATTAGTCTAGTCTGAAATTAGGTTAAGAATTCGAAAATAGCGTTATTTTATTATTAAGGGTTACTGTTATTATTATAATTATTATTTTTCACAAAATTAATTTTATATATTCGATCAAATATTACAAAAAAGAAGTTAATTGGACAAATATATTTTAAAATAACCTAAGTTGGTAACAAAATTTTATTCAATTTGGGAAGATAATAAAACTTTTTTTTAAAGAAATACGAATAATGATTTAAAAATAATATAAATATTCATAATATTCCATCCTAATATAATGTTGTATACCTTCCTTTTATTACATTAATTGCTTGCGCTATCAATTTTTTGTTATTATTTTTAATGTAAAAATTTTATAATCGTCTTTATTATAAAAATTAGAAAAAAAAGAACATTTCTTATTGTGAGTTTTGTCCTCATAAGTTGACCTTATTTCTAAAGAATATTACTTAAACCCTATTGTTATTTTTACCATTATTACTAACTAGATATCTATATATGTGTATGTATATATGTATGTATTTTCATTATATTGCATTATTATTGTTGTAACATAATCTAAATTTAAACTATTTCATTCCGGTTTTTTTATATTTTTGCTTTCAGTTTTATTATTTGCCATAAAGTAAATTATCTAAATGAAAAATATTCACATTGTAAGAATAGTAAGTGTTCCTTTTTTTTCATCTCGTAACACCCACAATATCTGGTGATATGCGTCAACTTTTTTTTTTTTTTCTCCATTGAGCTCAATTCCCTTATGACATTTGCCCTCTTTCTTATAGTTATTATTTGATTGAAGAAAGGGAATAAAAATAAAAAGTCATATAACGAGCACTGTTGTTTTGTTATTATAAATGATATTGATGATGATGGAGCAGCAGCAGTAGCATATGGTGTTAATATTAGATGCCATACTATGTCCATAATAATATTGTAGAAAAAAAATAATATTTAATACAAAAACAACCAAGAACTTAGAAAAACTAACTAACGAAACTAAAAGTTAATGCCAGCCATATGTATTAAGTTAAAGCAAACTATTTATTTAGTAGAAATATAAAAAGAGTAAGTAATACTAGGTATCAATTAAATGAAAGAGAGAGAGAGAAAACAAAGAGTAGAGATTTAACCAATAACAATGGGTTGTGTTCTATAAACAATGATAATGATGGAGGGTATGTTAACTGTAATAAAAATTGAATTAAACAATTTTAAAATGAATATATAACTTAGTAAGTGAATGTGGCGCCAATAAGAATTATAATTAAGTTGCTATTGTTAAGATTAAATGGTTGTGTTTTAAAATTAAAAAATTATAATTAAATTTCTACTTTAACTTAGCTGGGTGGTAACAGACAAATTTGCAGAATGCTCAAGTCCTTGAGGAATAAAATCTAATTTGGAATATATGTAACTTAAAAAATTTTGTGTTTGATCACATTTAAATTGGTTCTGAAGATAAATCTTTATATTGGACATTTAATTAGGTTGCTCCACATATTAAAATTTAGCTCAAGAACGATTTGTTATAGTTGATTTAATAATATACCAAAAAAAATCTACTACTTCAACTTATCTCCATGTTATAGCTTCCGATTTTGATGAATAATTTCGAAGATATTAAGAAAAAAATGTGTTGAAAAAAAATTTAAATTTTACAAACATTTTAAATTTTGTTATTTAGAAATAAATCTGTAACTTCTAATCGGCTGGTTGGTTTTCTATAAAATTTCACATAGGCATAGCAGGGGTATGTACAAATTGAATTTTAAAAGGAAAGTTTGTCATACCCTTCATGAGCGGAGATATAATTACTCAAATTAGAGGACCTCGGACGTCGGAAGTTTTTTAATTTCTAGTCTGAATTCAAATATTTTAATTTTTTTTACACTTCAGAACTTCAGAAAAGAAGAAAATAAAATCCATAGTTTTTTCTAAACTTTGGACTTAAACTAAAATTTTTGCAAAAAAAAAAATTGTTCTTCGAAAAACTATAAATATTTGATCCTTTAAAAGAATTCCAAAATTCCCAAAACATCAAGAAAATTGTAAAGATTATGTTTTTCATTAATTTTGCCCATTAAGACCATATTTATTGCGGGTTTGAAAAAAAAAAACGCAATTGGCAAACTCTTTCAAACATATTAGCGTTTTCGAAACAACATAATTTCGGTATAAAATTTGGAGAAATCTGTACCTAGTAATGATGAGTGTGTGAACTTGATTTTAATTTTAAAATCATCTCTTTGAAAATACCTTTAAAAAAATGTATTGTTTTATTAAAAATTGTCGAGAAATAAAATACACTTTTGACCTAAAAAAATAAAACATTTGGGGAATTCACAAAGTGTGCTATTATGTCGTATGTCATAGGGCATACAATTTTTCTATGAATAAAAAAAATTGTTATTGCTTTTCTTTTGTAAAATTTTATGATATTATGACAAGACGACATGATAGCACACATTGTGAATCCCTCCATTATTTTTATATTCAAAAGGTTTATTTTTTAACTCAAAAAAGATATAGATTTTAATGTTTTTTTATTCGATAAAAAATTTTGTTCCTTATTTGATTGTGAAAAATTTTTAAAATTGAACAAAAGTATATATATAAAAAAACTAGAGCAATACTTTTATAAATTTAGATAGTTAGTTTTTAATGCAAATAACTATAATACAATAAGATCTTTAACAATAAAAAACGTTAAAAATGAATAAGACATAAAAAAATGGCAAATGGAGGTACTTCAGTTTGACACCCCGGAGCCCGGATCCTGAATGGTATGTGAGACCCTTTGTTATTCTTACGCTTATCTAAATCCCACCAGCCGATTTAAAGTAACATATTTATTTCTAAAATATACGATTCTTGTCTGATTTAGTTTAATAAAATATCAACAAATTCGATCCTCAATAGTTATGGAAATATATAAAGAAAAATATGAGGAAGATATAGTCAGTCAAACCCGATCATATTTGTGGAGTTGTCTTGTTTTCTAGACCTATAGCCATTTGTGGACCGTACATATTTCAAGTGCAACATAAAACATACGTACACAAAATATTACGTCGATATTAACAATTAAATGATTTATTTTACTTTTAGCTGATTCCCGAATATGGACTTTATATGGGGCTATGGTAAATTATGGTCCGATTTTCGTAAAATTAAACATTATCATTTATATTTTTTTCGAATATTATTATGTTTTATTATTATTATTATTATTACTAATTTTTTTGTTTATTTAATATGTCTATAACCGTTAAAATGATATTCAGAAGAAGGTTTATATGTAAGTCTTGATCAAGTATGAACCGAATTTTTGTTGCACAGATTTAAATTTATGTGGAACCTTCAGGTGCTAAACTTGATTAAATTATTACTATATTTAAGGGATTTATGGTCTTTAAAGTTATTTTCTAGAAGGACATTTATATGGATACTATGTGAAATATGAAACCGATCATAGCCAATATGCTTGTATATGGACTATAAGAAATCTGAGTACTAAATTTCATTCATTTATGTTTGAAACTGCGACCTATAGCTTGATAACAATATTTTCATGAACGAATATATAGTCAGAAGGACGGACGGATAGGTAGTCATCGTTAAATCGACTCAGGTGGTCCTTAGGCCAATAGTTTTGGGTGCTACAGACAGCTCCACATATGGTGGTGTACATACATATATATATTTTTAAAAAATTACAAAAATTCATGAATAAAATCAATGCATAAGGATTTTAATGAAATATGTCTAGTTCTATTTTCAAAAAATCTTTGTTTATGAGCAAAGAATGATGATATGGATTTCTAACATTTTCGAATTTCTATGATTTTTTGAAAAAAAAAAACAAAACATTTTTTTCCAATTCTGTATAGAATTTTGATTTTTTTCATAAATTATATTTCTGAAACAGTAGGTCGTATTAAAAAGTAATATTAAAATATTTTGATTTTTTTTTTTAATAAAAGAAATTTTCGAGATATATTTTAATATATGTGAAACTGATCAAGTTATGATTTATAGCGAGAACTTAATTCAATTCGAAAAAATGAACGCTTAATACTTATGAATACCGTATATCCGAATTGACTAAGAAACCCCGTGACGCTGAAATTTTGTTTCATTTTGAAAGAGCATTGTTATTGTTACAAAAACATTTTTATTTTTTGATAACAAAAAGTTGAAGGCAATTTTAATTCGTTTTATTACAAAAAGTAAACAATTAAAAAAATGGTATGAAGGCTTAGAACTTTATAATTAGTACCTCATAATACAATAAACCCAACCAATTTAAAAAGTCTATGATACCCCAAAAGTTTAATTTCTAGTGTTAAAATGTTTTAAGAATTTATTTGAATTATTCAATTTAAATATAATATTTTAAATAGAAGTTTTTGCCTCCCAACTCATTTAAATCTTCGTTACTTATTTACATTGTGATATTGACCGAGAAAGAAAAAATAACATAAAATCCAAACGGATATACGTTTAACAGGAACATTAATTAACTGCTATTTAACATCATGATTTATAATATCTATTAAGGAAAAAAAAAAAAACATTATTACTACTTCATTGATTTCTGAGTATATATTTATAAAGTCTTACTTACACATTGAAAAAGCCTATAAATAATTTTACTTTAACGTTTCATTAACTTTCAAAATAATGAATTTTCTTTAAAAGAAATATGTATTATCATGGTTGAACTATAAAAAGTTTTATGTATTTTTAAACAACTTTTTTAGGGAAACGAAAATACAATTCATCATTTATATAAAAGCTATACAAAATTATATATTAATTCTTTTGTTAACTAAGAAAACAAAAACAGATATAGAAAAATAAAATAGAATTGAAAAGCTATTGGACGGTTTTTATACTCTTCACATACATCTAAGGTTTTAATATTCATCTTAGACCCCAAAAAGTATTTACATTAAGTATCCATATTGATAAAGAATTCGATCTAACGATGCGCGTCTGTTCATCAGTCTGTTGAAATCAGTTTTTAGAAGGCTCTAGTTATTGGTTATATATGTGTTATACATCATATTACGGATAATATTCCATAGAAGAACGCTAATAAAAATGAGCAAAATTGGTTTATAATATACCTCTAAAAAAAGTTATTTTTGTCGGACTTTTTAAACTCTTGGCATTTTAAATTGTCTTTATTGAAATAAAAGTTTTTCTTAATTTTAATCAACTCTCTAAAGTGATTTAAATAAAATACATACATAGAAATATGTTTGTATTTCGCCTTATTCTACTAATCTAAAATTTTATTTTTCCAAAAGACAAAAAAATAATAATAATAAAAATTCTATTTACAATTATTGGAGGCCATAAACACGCAGATACCAGATAAAACATGCAAATAAAAGTTTTGCAAAGTTATTTGTTGTTTAAAAAAAATAATAATAAATAAAAAAAATTCAAAGAAGTAAAATAACTTTCTTTTAATGCTTATCACAGTTGGAAATTTCAAAAGAACAAAACAAAAGGACACGTTAAAATGTCAAACGGTTTTAAAGATTGTTGAAACCATATTCTCTATCTTAAATTTTGTTCATTTAGTTGTTTTCAAATTTCTAACTTTAACATTTTCAAACAATTGATGATAACATGATAACATTAAATTGTTTAGAACAACAAAAATATGATAGAATTGAATAGAAGATGAGAAGAAACTAAAAAGTTTTTTTCTTTAAGGTTTTATATTTAAAACAAGTATAAGGAAAATGAGAGAGGAATTCAAAGAAAAAAAATATATAAATATAACAAGAGTAGGAAAATAGGAAACGGAATTCACAAGAATAAATAACAGTTTGAAATGAAATATATTATATATACTTAACGTATTTTATGTACTTATATGGTTTAGTTTTGTACGAAGACTAAATGAAAACTTATCTAAAATTATTCATTACATATTAACGTAAATAAGACCTTTTATGACCTACACCACCATAGGTGATTGAGGTATTATCCGTTTTTGCTGATGTTTGTAAAGCATAGAAACAAATATCAGACATCCACCTTAATGTACACCGTTCAATTTCTTAGTCGAAAGGTCCACGAGTCTATAAATAGTGATTAGAACATAATAGATCTTTCTATATTATATATAATAAAATAAAACGTTATATTAAAACTGTAAGATCACCCATTTTCAAGTATTATTTTTTTTTTCGATTCCACACCTTACAAATTTGTCGTTCCGTTTGTAATTTCTACAATATTAATCAAAGAGTCTGAAAAGTTTATAGATTTTCTGGATCTTTATTGATAAAAGAGTAGATATAACAATGCCCATCTGCCCCACTATCCTCCAGTCCGTCAGCTTGTATGTCTGTTGAAATCAGTTTTTGGAAGCCACCAATTATCGATAATGTATGTATTATATATCAAATTTTAAGGAATATTCCTTATAAGAACACTCATAAAAAATTAGCTAAATCTGCTTAAAAATATGTTTTATAAATAAATTTTTGTTGACGACATGTATAAAGCATGAATATAAAGTTTTGTCACGAGATATGTGACAAAAGGCTTTTTTTTTTAATTTCTGTAAAAGTTGCAAATTTTGTTTTTAATCATATTTTTCCAAAATTTCGATTGTTTAAAACAATAAAACACCTATTCCATTCTGCTGGGGTCTAATTATAGTCTACAAACTCTGCTTTGGTACCGTCAAACAGAAACAACAAAGCCATTCACGATTGCACACTTGTTTATGATCCTTCCAACCGGATGACAGATTACGACACTGTGTAGCCACATCTTTAACAGTGTTGAAAAAGTTAGGTTCCACTTGCACCAAATGCACTGTTGAGTCCCTCAATAGTTTAACCAATGCAAGGCAGGCGCCATGTTTAGGTTTCAATAAAAAATAAATGCATAAGACACCACGAATGCTGATGAAGTGTGTAGCGGCAAATACGTATTCCATTCTGCTTGTGTCTAATTATAGTACACAAAATCTGTTTTGATGCCACCAATCAGAGACAACAAGGCAATTTTCTATTGCAAATTTGTTTAGCGTATTGTTATTATTCTTATAGGCTCTGAAAAACAACAATACGCTATATAAAAAGTCTTCATTTTTTTCATGGAAAATTCGATTCATTAATATCAAGCGCTTCATTAATATCTTAGCTATCGCTTTGACAAATTTTTTTCAAATAGTTTTCTAAAATTTAGGTTTTTTGAATCAACCTAATCCATTCATAATATTAGTCAAAACTGTTTTTTGGACTTCTTAAATCCTAAATATAAGTTACGCTTTCTGTTCTTTCACAGATTTGTCAAAAATATATATATTTTTTAAAATACTTTTTTAATTGATGTTATCATTATGCGGTGTTTTTATTTTATTAAGTTTAAAATATGTATATTCACTCTTATATAAAATCCCAACTAGGATGAAGATGAGATATATACTCATAAAGCCCACTTTATTTTTAGTCGGATTAAATTATAGTTTTATTATGACCCCATACAGAGTTTGCGACAGTTTACTATATTGACCTCTTTGATATAGTGTAGCTCTGCTTTCTTTGTCTAAATGAGAAGACAGATAGTGACATGATTACTAGGGGAAATAGCAAATATGAGAAATTTACTGAAATGGATAAAAATCGAAGCATACCACCACCGTCACATTAACAATTGTCGTTATCAACTTCATAATACTGTTCATTTTGAAATATTTAATAGAAAACCAAATCAGGACTATTCCAATTCTCACTTTCACCAATCTCTCGTTTTTTGCGAGTGTAAGTCGCTGACTTTGTAGACGAGAGAAGTAAAGATAATGTAAAAGTTTAGTATTCTTTTCTCCTATAAACTCAGTATTGCGGCAAGAAAAATTGCTCTGAGTGAACCCGGGCTAATTTAGAAGAAAAATGCCAACAAATTTTTTATTTTGCTTTAAAGTTCGATTAAATATAATAAATCTATTATATAATTTATTCTGTTGAAAAGTGAAGCACTTTTTCTCAAATTAACCTGAATAAAACTTGATACCAATTGGTATATTTTTTTATTTATTTTTTCTTTTTTTATTTACACTTCATTATATCATTTTCAGCACGTATGTGGTCGATTTTTCTGCGGATATATATAGAAAATATGTAAAATAATAAATCTTTCAGACTAAAAACGTCTTTAAAAAATAAACAACATTTTTTTGAAAAGACTTTTCATATAACCCTCATATAATTTCTCGTCTACATATAACAATATATTTCTACTATATATTTATTGTATTTGTATTTAAACAACAACAGCAAAGTTTACTTTAATAGGAAACGGAAATTATGTTTAGGGTCAACAATAAATGAAAAACTTTTTAATATAAATGTATTATTACTTATACACATACGTACAAACATAAATAAATATGTACTCACTAACACATACATACATTTACGTGTTTACTTTTAAACGTATAACTAACATTTTAAGCATTGTTAGAGCAAAGTGAAAAATATATCTAATGGAATGCGTTTATTAAGCATGAAATTACAAAAAAAAAAAAACTTTTTTTATTTTATTTCCAAGCGGAACATAAAGTGAACAATATTTAAAACAACAACAACAAAAATCTTACAAGTATTACTTACTGCCAAAAAATACATAAAATTTTTCAAACCAAAACAGGAACAACAGATAGCAGAAGCAAAATACTAACAAAAGGTCAGTAGTATATAACGGAAGTAAAGAGCGTAATTAAGTACAGGGAGTTAAGAAAAAAATTATATATAAAAATATTAAGGGGCGAATTAGAGTATTATAAACTTATTTGTTTGTGGACTTTAGTATGTTTTCGTTCTTTTTTTTAGCAAATTAATATAAACATTAAAATTAGTCTTAAAAGATTATATAACAAGACTTTATTAGCATAAGGGGCGTTGTATATAATTTACCTCCTTAGGGGGTAGAATAAATTATTAAGAGGGAGTAGACAAAATATTTTCTACTTATAATTTTGGATTAAAAATGGAAAATTAATAAGGTATTTTAAATGTGGTTGGTTTATTATTAAAAGAATTTTATAGACTGGATATAATTTGTGCAAATTAAAATCAAAGTTTTATTTGTATTACAAGAAATTATATAAAAAATGGTTAAAATAAAAGCGGATATTTAAGATAAGACTGATTCCGTGGCAGGAAATTTCTAAAGAAATTTTTAAATACTTGTATATAGAATTCATATGTATTTTATTTTTAGAAATGTGGGGCAAAAATCAAAAATGTTTGGAAATAAATCTATATCTTATGATCGGCTGATTTTCATGAAATTTGGTATAGACGTAGCCAAAGAGTGTGCAATGTTAAGTTTGGAAGAGGTACCCAATAGAACCCTCAGGAACGGAGCTAAGAGGACTTAAAGTAGGGTACCTCTGACATAAAAAAATTGAATCGCATTTTTATGTATTATTATCGGGAAAACCACAATATGATTTAAAAAAGGGCATTAATTAAAATGAAAAACCTACCCGGAAATATTAACAGACCTTTATCATAATTAAGTCGTTGTTCACACACAGCAATTTTTACTTTTGCCGACCATGGTAATCATGACCACACATTACCTAGTAATGTATACTCTATTATTTTATTTTTAATAACACCTTAGCAAAAAACTAAAATACATATTGCATTAAGTAAATATTAAAAGAAAAAATTTAAAACTAAAAATATCATTGCAGTTAAATAATATAGTCCTAGCACTCAAATATATTTAACCATAAAAGAATTTATAACCGAAAGGTCAAAAACTTAAGTACAGAAAAAAATTCATAAACTTAAATTCTATATTCTTAAAATCAAATACAAGAAAAAGTAATGTATACTACTACTATGTTTTACCATACCCTCCCTAATCTATTTACATAAAACAAAGTTTTTGTAAAAATTTTACAAAAACTAAATGACAAAGTAAATAAAAAATTAAATTTAAGTAAAGAAAGTACTTCAAAATTTACTACAAATAAATAAACAAATTTTTCTTCTCAACAAGAAATTCAAATGTTAAAATAAAAAAATATATTTCTTTTTTTTTTTTTAATTTCCTTTTAGAAATTTTTATTTAAACAACCTTTACGAAATGAAGTGATATTTAGGATGGTGGGTAAAGTATAATAAAAAAAACCTAACAAAAACAATTGTTTATTTTATAATTGTTAACATGAAAAAGTTTGTTATTTACTCACCATCCCCCCTCTAACACTTGGCAGTAATTAGTAAAAGAGAGAAACTTTTAAGCTGAATTTTAAAACAAAAATCCTTATGAGAGACAAAAAACAAAATAATAAATAAAAAATTATGAACTGTGAAATAAACTTTCATATATGTAAATAAATATTTATTTCTAGGAATTTAAATTTTGTATAGAAAGTAAAATATAAAATATCAAATGAAGACATATACAACATTTGGAATAAAATTTCAATTAAAAAAAATAAATGGAAATAAAAATGTTAATAAACCGAAAAGCCATTAGAATTTATGAAATACAAATTTGAATCCCTAAAAGAAAGGAAATAAATTAAACAATAAAATTAAAGGAATATGTAGAAATTCTAAGAAAATAGCATATTTCCTAGAAGTAATACAAAACAAATAAAAGTAAAGTTAAATAACAATTTGCTAACAATTAAAATATATGTTTAATTTAATTATCAATTGTTTGATTTTTTTTTAACTAAAAAATATAATTTTTTAATTGTTCAAGGTTTTTGTCTTATTAAAGCTGTTAGTAGCTTATTAAAGTTATGTTAAGGGTTAAAATATTTAAGTTTTCCTTAGTATTTTTATTGTATTTAAAAAAAGAACTTTTTCCAAGTTCTTAATTTTTTCTTTTTAAAGTTTATTTTATTTATGTCTTAAGTTTGCTCTATAATCATAAATTTTAAGTTCTTCATAGTAACATAAAATAAAATTTCTTACCAGAATTGTACATGCGCAAATAAATATTCATAGTTTATAGTAATTTACAGTGGGATCATAATTTTATGCTATATATTTTAACTTGTATATAAATTTTATTCCCTAAAGTATGGCAACACTATGTAACAGAATCGAAAAATACATAGCGCATATCATTTAAAATGGAAAACCTACCCAGAAATATTAACAGGTCTTTGTCATATCTATGTCTACATCTTAATTTTGGGCAGAGATAAAAACAATTCCGTAATTATTATTATGGCAACAATGTTATATTTCCGGAAACAGTATGAAAGAAATCAGTTTCACTAATATTTTAATAATATTATATTTATAATATATAATTATATTTCAATATTAAACACTTAAATATATGGTTAATAAAAATCCAAATTATGATAACTGTGCTTCACGTAATCATTTTTATTTTTAGTAATATGTTAAATTTAGATTATATTGTGATAAAATCGTATCAAAACATAATAAAATATTTAAATATAAAGTGAAAAAAGACCGAATCATAATATGATATAGTTGAAATTAATATTATTTATGATTATAAAAATTTCACAAAAATATATAATTTAATCATAATATGTTACTTCGATTATGGCTATTACAACTATATTTTTTTCTCTGTAAATGCAATAGTTATTTAAAAATTAAACATTTTATTATGGTAAATAAAAAAACAAATTAGGATAAACACGCAAAACGTTTTAGTTTTTATAATAAAATACTTCAAATGAAATGCTTCCAATTAAAGAGTAATTTTTAATTTTTTATAACAATTTGTTTTTAATAATATGATAAATTTAGATTATATTCTGAAAAAATCGTATCATAAAATCGTATCATAATAAAACATTTAAGTACAATATAAAATGGATCATAATATGATGAAGTTAGAGTTAATATTATTTATTAATATAAAGCTTTTGTAGCAAATATATAATCTAATCATAATATATATTACTCTTAGATTATGGCTACTATAACATATTTATTCTCCGCATATGAGGAAGTTATTTAAATATTATGATAGCCCTGCAGGTATGTTTTTATTTCTATAATAAAATGCTTCAAATAAATAAATGAGTGATTTTTATATTATTATTACAATTTGTTTTTAATAATATGATAAATTCAGATTATATTTTTATAAAATAGTATCATAACATGTATGAAATAAACAGATCATAATATGATAAAAATTTAATTAATATTATTTATCATAAAACTTTTAAAGCAATTCGTAATATATTACTTTTAGATTATAGCTACAACAACTATATTTCTTCTGTGCGTATGTAAGTGAATATTTACACTCTTCTGGCCTATCCCCCGGTATCGAATAATAAATTCATTTCGGCAATTATATGAAAAACTTAAAAAAAATTAAAATTTTTTGTATAGTTTCTCATACATTTTGTAGAACGAATATATCGTTAGACATCATAGGACAGGCCGTTCACAACAAGTGTAAAGGGTATATAAAAGTTAGTCATTTCGTTTGTAATTGCCACAATTTTCATCGGAGAGCAAAAAACTTTGAAATTTTCGTTATTATTGTAAGAAATAATGACATAGGATTATGTCCCTCCGTCCGAGTGTCGGTTGAAATGAAGCCCACCTATCACTGACATATATATAAAATATATATATCAAACCATTGGAAAGTCTTTAGAGAATTTTTCTATTGAAATTCAGCAACATCGGTTTATAAATGGCGGCGAAACACTAAAAAGATACATTACATTATAAAGCTATCACTTAGCTGCTGGGAGAGATTGTATTGTGGATTTTTTAACTTCTTTAGCAAAATATTATCATTTTTTTAAATTTTGAAATTTATTTTTTGAGAATGAATTTCCAAATTTATTATTTTTATTCGTAAGTATCATGTCAACTTCTTCAAGCGGTTTCTTCATTTTATATATAAAATTTTTATTCTTAATTATAAAAGCACTGTTTAATTTTTATGTCTCACTGTAATTGTCTTTTAGTGTTACTTAAAAAAGTTGTAATAAAAAAGACAACATCCATAAAAACTATTTTAAGAAAACCTCATGAATATTACTTTTTTAGGTTACAACAAATGAAACGTGTCAGAGTAGTTGTAAAACAAAATAGTGAAAATGACAAAGATACTTATAGTAGACAACTTAAGAATATTTTAACTAAAAATAAATATTGACTCTATTGCAATAGCAATAAATATGGAAATTATGGAAACATTAACAATTTTCTTCAAGGTTTAAGTAATAAATACAAATTAAATGAAAGTTGCAATAGAAATTTATATTAATATATATATTTTTCATTAAAAATGTTTATAAAACAATTGCAGAGCGCATGAAAATGGCCTCATTCTACACATGTTTTTGGTCCGATTTGGTATCATGTTACTGCTTAAGAACATTGTAAATCAATTTTTTGTACTAAGAGAGCACAATTCTCCAAATTGTAAAACGAAAATTTAATTTCACAAAATCAGTATCCCAAAATATGATTGTAACAACCGAGTAAAAACTTCCATTGCCAAATAATGAGTTAAAATGCTATTAAATAACACTACTTCTTAGCAGATAATGTGAAGTTGTGTGAAGTCATTAGAAGAAACTTCCAAAAAGGGTCTTAAATAATTATTTACTCTAATATAAATTTATGTCAATCTGTTCAATAGTTACACAACTAGTTACATGTAATACAAAGAATAGTTAACTGTTGACACAAAACAACTTCTATGTATTGCAGACCGGATATCGATGTTGGCGTTCCATTACATGTCGTTACCAAGTTTTTGCTGGGGACTATCAAATCTCTAATATAAAGGTTACCCAATAAGGATCTACGATTTCATAAATAATGGTTGAAACTATAAAAAATATATTATTTCGTAAATTTTCAAAATTCACATTCATCTCTATCAGGCGCGAATCCACGGGGAGGAAAAAAGAAAATTTCTCTTCCCAAAATGAATTCTGAATTACTGAAAAATTGTACTAAATAATAACATTTAAGAAGATAGTTAAATATAAAATTATTTTATTTTCCTCCTACAAAAGCTTAAGCTGGATTCGCGCACTACAATTTATTTTATTTTGTTCTGAAAATTAGTTCCACATAATATTATTATATAAATTTTGCGCATAACTAATAAAAAACATCTCTTATTGTTATATTTTTTTCTTTATAATATATTTTTTTAAAATACCCCTAAGTATACTTAACAATACCGCAATAATTTAAATTCAATGACTAATATTGTAAGTAGAAAAATAAAATTTACTTTGCCAAAAATATATTTTGTTGCAATCTTAATCACATAATGTCTTTTCATTTGTTTAATTTCGTTAACAATTTGACAAAAAGCCAAATTGTTTCTTCAACCATAAAAACCTAAAATTCTGGTAGTATTAAGTTATTTAAAATAAAATAATAAAATAAAACTATTTAAATTACATTTAACATAAACCCACTACTTCTTCAAATTCTATATCCAAAACTCTCTATGGCATTAAGTAAAATTTAGTACTAAGTTAAGATAGTTGCAGCAGCATAAATTTTTAACTTGTATAATAAAAATCATTATCATCATCCTCTTTTTTCTTGCAACTAACTACTTAAACATTTTCTTAGTTTTCCTTTTCTTTCTCCACTTCTCATCTTATTTATGCGCCATTTTCTTTTCTTTTTTTTATTGGAGAAAAAGGAAATTTATCTTTTAAAAACTCTTACTTTGTACAACTTACGATGCAACAACAACAACAATATACTAAATTAAATTACTGACTTTTTATAACACTATTTCATAGAATTATTTTACCAGCTTTAGAAAATTTGTTAATGTTGGTGTTTTAGTTTAAATTATTTTCATAATTTATTTTCTTTTCTTCAAATGCAACCTAAGAGTATGTGTGTGTGTGTCTTAAGTGTAAGATGATTTCCACGAAAAGACAATGAAAAGGGTGTAAAAATCTTGGAATTTTAAAATAAAAACTTATTTTGTTCGTTTAGTTTTACTGAGTTTCTTTTTAAGTATTTATTTGTATCTTTAAATGTGGTTAGAGAGGGAAGCAGTTAATGTGATTTTGTTGAAATGACATTATGGTTATTTTTATTTTTTATACTTTATTTTTTGATGACTTGCAATATATTCTTAAGATGATATTTAGATGCTGATTAATATTAAAGGAAATCTAATTATTCTTATTATTTTAATTACAAGTTGTGTATTAAGTTGGAAATTATTTTAGTCACGACAAAAAACAAATTATGTTATTCATTACTATATTCTTATCACTAAAACTATAAATGAAAAAAATGATAAATAAATAAATAGATTTTTTGTGTGGCCATATTTATTTTTCAACATTATTATAATTCTCATTTAGTTTGTGTATGAAAAAGATAAAAATAACCTATTAATTTACTATTGAATAGTTAATTCAATTAATAAAAAAATATTTTTGTATTGAGTGCTTTTATATTCAAATGATATAATATACTACAGATCATAGAAAATATAACTTTTATTCTTTTAACCACTATTTATGAATTTGTAGACCTTTTCCGGTAACCCTTACATTTTAGATTTAATAGTTGTTTCAGCTATTTTTTGGAACAGTCTGCCCATCTCCTTTTAAATTTTGAGACCTCTCTTTGAACTTCTTCAATTCTCTTTTCAGAAAAGTCCCATATGTCTTTTTTTTTTTTTTGGTATTTGTAAAGCCCACTGTAACAAATAACTTTCTTCTTTTGTCGCTACTGCATAAATCTTGACAAACCAGGAATTGTTTAGGAAATTTCGATAGCTTTTCGGTCCTAAACTAATCTTAACATATCCTCAAGCATCATCCACATACAAAATTTGACCAGAAAGCTGCAAATTGTTGTATGAGAATGAGAATTAGGAATTGTTGTATGAAATTTGAATTTAATTTTTTTCTTCTAAATTTGCATGCAGCTTTCCAATTTGGAATATTTTGGACTCCATATGTTACCGCCAAACAGAGACAACAATGCAATTTACGATTGCAAACTTGTTTATGGTCCTTCGAACCGGATGTCGGATTACAACACTCTGTAACCACATGCCTAGTGCTGCTAACTGAGTCCCTCAATATTACACCCAGTGCAAGGCGGTCGCCATGTTTAGGTTACAACTAAACCCAAATGGAAAAGACAATTTTTAACTCACATTCCTAAGTATAGAAAATTTTTATTAAATATTTGCCTTATAACCTTTATCTCTTTAAGTCCAGAGGATAATAATAATAATTTTTGGGTAAATTTTTTTTAAATGTTGTGCCAGTCACAACTGGTAGATAGGTTTATAAAGGACTTTCAATTTGTATGAAAATAATTGGAAATTTGGAGGGATATATCTGGTAACATCTGAATTTAATGTCATATTCAGAAATCACCAAAGAGAAATTAGAAGCAGTTGTTAAACCATTAACAACGATATATCCCATTCTAAAGTCGTACTTAAAAAGGCGACGCTATACACAAAA
Source organism: Phormia regina (assembly GCA_001735545.1). Taxonomy (NCBI): domain Eukaryota; kingdom Metazoa; phylum Arthropoda; class Insecta; order Diptera; family Calliphoridae; genus Phormia; species Phormia regina. The sequence continues at coordinate 42,717 of MINK01172413.1, forward strand.
AACAAAAAGGGTGGTATTTTAGATCGTTGCGAAAAATTTTGAATTGAAATTTTGGAAACCTCAGTAACTATGGCACAACTTCTTTTTTGACCAGCCCTAGTGTAGCTCTCATATTCTTAAGCTAAATTAATTTTTTTTTATTTTTATTATTTTTTTTTTTTTATTTTTTCATCTCCTAGATATTTTTAATAAATTTCTTTTTTTACGGAAATTTCTATTTTCTTATAAAATATACAATATTTAGTTCCTTTTAATAATAAATGTCAACATATTTTTTTATTAAGTTGTTGCTGTTTTTATGCAAATAAATAAATTTCCCTTCATTTCTTATTCCGTCTTAGTTTGTTTTCCGTCAATCAAAAACTTCCCGTAATGAAAGACACAAATTAAATTCCTACAGTCACTCTGACACTTTTTCTGCTTTTGATTGTAACATTCAATTTTGCATGAGATAAACACAAACATTCACTAACTTATGACACCCTCTCCATCTTTTTTTTATTTTAGCCTTCACACCTACTACCTACACTTCCTTATGCACACATTTTACGTAAATTTGTTTTTATGTGTTTATGTGTGTGTACATCCCGTTTTCAACTTTGAAATTGTCAACCACTTCCGGTGTTAGAAAAATTTACAGGTTTGAATTTAATTAGCGATAGTGGTTCTTAGGTATTCTACAGTTGTTTTTTTTTTTTGCTTTTTGTTAGATACATTTGTTTTCCTTTTAAACCAAAATTTTCTTAACAAAAGTCTATAGTTTTTAAAATTGGGTTTGGTGTTGTTGTTTTTCTTAATTTTATTTAATTTTGGTAGCCATTATAAAACAATTAATTAATTGTGTCACCATGTTTCTATTGTTTAGCACATTTTAGAGCAACACCTTTAGGGATTAATTGCTCTGGCTCTTCTTCTTATTTAAATATTTTATACTGATGTATTTATACTTCACTGAAATACATATATTCATGTAACTGTATGTATTCGTGTTTGTAACTAACTGTTAGTCTTAAAATTTTTTTTATTGTTGTATATAAAAATGGTCTTTAATTGATGTTGTTTTGATTTTCTTTGTATCCGCGATATTTGCCGTTGTTTGTTATTTAATTACAGCATTTGTTAATTAAGTACATAAAATATGGTTAATTAAAATTAGTCCCTTGATGTTTGATGTTTGTTCAAATTAAATAAAATTTATATGAAAAGAAATGTATGTAAGTGTTCGTTTTAGAGCCAAGAGGATTCGTCGTTTTTTCCAACTTTAGGGACATTGACATTTATTTATCAAATGTTTAAATTAAAATTCATTCATTATGCGTCAACTGGTTTTTATAAGGTCAACAGTTTTCTTAAGTTTGTTTACAAAATAATTAGCGTCACAAATAAATATTACTAAAGAGTTTAACTCACCAAATTAAGGGATTGGTAAATATTGATCTTTTAATTGTTTTTTAAGATAACTTTTGGAAAAGTTAACAAATTTAAAGACTCAATAATATAAAGAAATATGAATTTCACTAAATGACAATTTATATGGAGAGGGTGTTATGTGTTTGAACAGTTTTTTTGTGACATCCAAAAATATTTATATCAATGTTTTTNNCCCTCTATGTAAACCTTGTAATAAAAAAACATATCGCAATTTCCAACATTAATTATTAAAATTTGGAGCACAGATTTCTTATAGTTCAAGGACGAAGGGTATAGAAATTGTTTATGTTCGGTTCACTATTTTACCTAATAAAATAAAAATAATTTTGGTGAACATAATGGTATATACTGGGGCAGAATCGAAATTTGTTGGTAATAAATCTGTAACTTCTGATCGACTGACTTATTAAACTTTAAAGTGGGGTAGTTTCGGTTCTATAAAAGTTATTGATATAAATTTGTTTCTATATAACAAAGAAAATTTTCAGCTAATCAATGTAAACCGAGGTAAACCGAGTATATATTTTTTCCGATTTTTTAAATTAAAGCAAAAAGTTGGTAAAAAAAATGTTTTTTTGAGAAACTTTTAATATTTTATCTATAGTAAAATCTTTGTTAGTAAATATATTTTAACGAAATTTTCGATGAATGTGCTCTTTGTCATATTAAAAGTGAAAAACTTTTAAATTTTTCAAACAGTAATCCCAAAATTCCTATCAAAAAAAAAAAAAAAAAAAAAAAAAAATGCCGAAAATCTCAAAAATGGATCTTTTTAAATTTTCGCCTATTAAATGTATATTTTTTAAAACTTTTAACAACATATTGCAGATTCTTAAAATACATTCTGCTTGTCGATTCGTGCTAAAGTCAAAACTTTCATATAAAATGGGTGGAATTCGGGAGGGTTTGTGCCTTGACCACTTGAGTTTACTGGGTTTGTTTTTATCATAAAGTCATATCTGTGAAGTTATCTTTCAGAAAAGTGCAAAATTATTATATGTTGCTGAAGAAAATTTAATTTTAGAGCAAACAGAGAGTAGATACTTTTTCGCCAAAAAAAATCGTAATTTTGACCATTTTTCAAATCATTTTTATTCATAGATAATTTTGTTCCTTAAGTGCTTAAAAAAACGTCTAAAGTCGGTCGGAAGTACTGGGATATATGTGATAAAACTGGACCAACAACATGCAAATTATGGTGCTTCTAATTTCAAACGCAAATAACTCGATAAATAGGACATGTTCTTATCAGGGCCTACACAATATATAAAATTATTTGAAATCGGATGAGCGACATTTGGCAAGCGATTACAGTAGCGATCTCAATTGGTAAAAATAAGGAGGTTGCACTATGATTTTATTAAAAAATATATATCAAAAGATTCCAATTAAAATTATCATCAAATCATAATTATATTGCTTCACTGCGAGAAATTTTGTACAAATTGCATTATTGAAGCGCTCCCTCAGTACCTAACCAAAGTTCAATTGAGAACCAGTTTACACAAACACACTCATTATTTAACTGTTGACAGTCAATTTATAACAAGCTTGTTCGGTGAGAAATGATCAACTCACGCGAAATAACAATTAGTGACTGAGCGGTTAATGTTGAAGACTGTGAAACAACATACCGAGACCGCACGAAAATGTCATAAGTGCAAAAAACAAAACTTTACAGGAGAAGCATTTTTGTGATTGTAACACATTGTTATATATATGTAAAATGTCACTTACGATGTTGAATTGATTTCGCTATGTAATGATGTAAATTATTTTAAATAATAGATTTTCATCGTAACATTAATTTCTAAAATTTTGTCGGTTACGATATTTCGGTTATGAGAGCGATTCGAGATGTCGCAATCTACTTTAACGAAAAATTATTAAAATAAAAATAAACATAAATATTTGTTATTAAATTTAATAATAAAAAATTCTTAAAAAGTAAACAATTACCGGATTTTTATCAAATTTTTATTATATTAATCGAGACTGACCTATCCTATGACCTGTCCCAAGGGGCTCATCAGTTACCTCCAAACTGAACAACCACATTAAAAGTGTAAAGGTTCCCCTCCTGATAAGTCCGTATACTGCTGAACAGACACATCTATCCCTAAGAATAACCTGATTCACCGTGTACAGATATTATATAATC
>MINK01172413.1:48577-62137 GCA_001735545.1 Phormia regina
TTTATTGCACAATTAGAAACTCGCGCAACAATCTGTGGCTGAGTGTTAAGCGTATGAAATTGTTAAACATGAGATAAGTAAATTTAACCTGCGTTCCATTAGGGCTGCCACCATCATTGACATTAAAAAATATATGAAATAGAAATGTTTAAAAATAAAAATATAACAATTCCCAATTTTTCCCAAAATGGTATTATATTAATTCATATAGAATATGCCCTCTTTGGATAGTTCTGTGACCTGTCTCAAAACTGGTTAAAAAGAGTGAATTGTCCCTCCTAGGCCAACGCCTTGTTAAAGTAACAGGTCTTGGGCAAACAAAGTGTTAGAACTAGAATCAGTCCCTACCACTTTGGACCAATACCGTAACATGTTTTGTGTAAGTTCTTTTCGAACAAATCTATCCATTGAATATCTTAGCCGAGTCTAAAAATAAACGATTTTGCAATTTGCGAAAATTTCGACTTTTTATGTTTTTTGGCCGAAAAAGCATCTACATTCTTTTTCTTCTAAAATAAAATTTTATATATTAATATAACTTCACAGAGATGGCTTTAAAATAAAAAAAAGGCCCAATGACTCAAGTGGTCAAGGTACACAACCTATTTTATATGAAAGTTTTGTCTTAAGTCTATCTTTTGAAAAATCGCAAAGGAAACGGAATGCAGTCTAGTAATTTTTTAAAATGTTGTTAAAATTTTACAATCAAAATCTACGGCACTTTGAAAAATGTGAATTTTATAGCAGAAAATGTGAAAAAAAACATTTTCGAGATTTTCTTGAGAATTATTTTTTACTTTATTATTTTATACGATAAAGTCTACAATCACTAAAAAATAAGAAATCGTTACTAACAAAGATTTTATTACATATAAAATATTTGAAGTTTCTCAAAAAAAAAAAAATAAAATTTGCAAAAACTTCACTTTAATATCAAAAATAAGAAGAAGCATAAACTCAATTTGCTTCAACTAAATTACACTGCTTTGCTGACATAATAATTCGTTATACTGAAAAAGATTGATCAATATCTTTTATAGAACCGAAACTACGCCACTTTAAACGTTTATTATTTCAAAATAATTCTATTCTGCTTAATATATATGATTGTTTATATGTTTAAATGGATAGACAGATGGACGGACATCGTTAAATCTACTCTGAAAGTGATTCTAAGCGGATTGGTATAAATTAAGATGGGTCTTAGACCATATTTTTGATTGTTACGAACATTAGCACAAACGCGGTATTATCTCCACATATGGTGATGAAGGATATAAAACCTTAATTTTTAAAATTTTTCAACTCACCATTTTTTAAGTTTTGACTCGCCAAAGATTTTGAATTATTTTTTTTTATTTCATAGATAATTAAAATCTTTACTTAGCTATAGAACAAAATTGGAATATTTCTCAAAGATATATTAATCACAAAAATAAAAAATATCATCAGCAAACAGAGTTATAAACAAGGATATGTGTTATATTATTTTTTATTTATTTATTTTTATTTAATTCCTTTTTCTAATTTTAAAAACTTTTTTATTGTTAAAAAAATGTAATTTCAAAGTTTATATAATTTTTATGGAGTAAAAAAGTAACCATTAGCTTTACAAACAAAATCTTTCAAAATACATAAATCAAACATTATATTTCACCTTTCATATCATAGACATACTAAATTCTTAAAAGGTGCTAAAAAAACCTTAAATGTTAATGAATATATTTTTTTGGTACCTTTTAATATTTATGTACATTTGACACCTATAGGGGGACAATGTTGTTTTTGTTTTCAATCCACAACTTTGCATGTTAAAAAGACATTTATAAAGAAAGAAGGCAAGAAAAATCAAAAAAGTTTAACAAAAAATTTACTTTAATAATATAGCCTAAAAGTAGGCAATAATTTTTAGGACATTTTTTTATAAATGGTTACAACAAAACAAAACAAATTTATAACTTTTATTAGAAATTCTTAACTGGGAAAAAGAGTTTATATAAGCAAAATAAACCCTAATAATTATATTAGAAAATTTTTAACATTTTTGTAGAAAAAAACACAAAAAATGTTTAGCATACTTATAGGCAGTTTAGTTTAACAAATAGCTAAAGTATATTTTAAGGTATTAAAATATTAGAAAAAAAGTTTTATATATATTAAACTAAAACTGTTGGCCAAAATTTGACATTTTTATAAGAATTAAAAAAAAACACAAAAACAAATGTGGGTGATTAAGTAGAAAAATAATCAATACTAAGAATATTTAGTTACCTACATATTTTGCTCTAAATAGTAATAACATTTATGTTGAGAATAGTTTTCGCCCTCCACAAAAATATTAAATTAAAATAAACTTCCAAAAGTTTTGTTTTATTTCACATAAACCCGTTTAATGATATTACTTTCGTCAACGGATTAGATTCTTTTTGAGCAGGAAATGCAATATACCATCTCAATTTTCTGTGATACTAATTAACCTAGACTGTTGCTTTCTTCCTCTTTTTCTTTCTTTTTTGGGAAACTGAATCTCACAGTTGGTGATGAAGATGACGATGACGATGATGATGATGTTGACGAAGGATATATAATGAAAAGATATAATTTTTGCCTGTCAACATTGTAATTAACTTTTTAGCAAGTCAAACTAAACAAAATCAATTAACTACCAATACACGTGTCAAAGTTTGAAATTGAATTTTATCTTTCTGTTTTTCTTCCTTTGGCAAAGAGGCAATCCGATGTTGATTAAAGGAATGACAGTGACAATAAACAAAAGTTTTCGTTTGTAGGTGTTTGAGTGAAATATATGGGTCTCAGATTAAATTCATTATGAGATATTTAATTTAGCTTGTCAGTTAATGAAAAAAAAAGAAAGGGTACTAGGTGACAAACAATATAAAGCGGATAAACATTATTATTCATAAAACCATTTTTTTTTTTAAATGCATAGTTTTATTATGAAAATATTTTAATTATAATTAATAATATAGGATTGTAATATATTTATGTCGGGGATGACTTCCTTGAAATTCAAATCAATTTAACAGCTTTTTAATTAGCTTAATGATTTCGGATAAATTAAAATTTAAAAAAAAAACGAGAACAACTTCTATATTCATTTATGACGAATCTTTTATACCCCTCACCTTTTTAGGGACAAAAAAAAAATGTTGCCTGCATATTGTATGCATTCATACTTTCAGACTTATTAATGTGCATTACCATGCTTAATATACATGTTTATGTGTGTGTTTTTATATTATTAGTATTGTTATTATTATTTATCCATAACTCAGTTGTTTACGAACAAATTTAGTTGACTAAAAACGAGATTTTATAAAAGTACTTATGACCGATAAAAATAAAAGTATTTATCTTAAACAATGGCTTTAATAAATCAAAAATGCGTTTGGGCCGATTATTAATTCTTAAACCCTTTCAAACGGCACACGGTCGTTAGCAAATTGTGGGAATAACAAACAAAATAATATTCCTAAATATGCGGTATAAACAGTGAGTCAGGCGCGGATCCACGGGGAGGGAAAAAGGGAAATTTCCCTAACCAAATGAAAAATTTTAATGGAAAATGTGTACTAAATCATAAAATTTAAGGAAATAGTTGTGAAAGTCATTATATTTTCCTCCCCCAAAAGATTGAGCTAGATCCGCGCCTGCAGTGAGTTAATACATTTTATTTGCAGAAAAAAAAAAAAAATTATAATAATAAAAGCAAAAACAATAATAACTCTGGAAAATAATCACGATTTATTTATTGAAATAATTTGTAAATATATATTTTTTTTAATTCAAAGTTGTTTTTAACTTTAAAATTTTCTTTCGTTTCTTGAAAAGAATTAATGATCTAACAAACCGCCCATTTGTGTTATTAATGGTTACAATCTTTGCATTTAAACAACTCCTCCTGCTGCCATAAATTATAATTGATTTAAGTACTTTAAAACTATTTAGCTATAATAACCACTTTTCGCAAACAATAATAAATTTTATTTGCTAAACGACAATTTATTTGTAAAAAAAACTAATAGTGTACTATTTAGTCAACAGCCATAAACGAACAAGGAATTATAAATATATATACACTCTTGTATAATATTTGGCAAGATGACAATTTTTTATATAGAAAAAAAGAGCCAAAAATTGACCTAAATATTGTGGTTCGATAACACTAACGAACAGAAAAAAATGAATAATAAAAAGAGGAAAAATAAAAATTAAACTACCTAAAAGTATGCCACAATAAATAAAGAAATTTAAGATATTTAAAAAAAATTGACAAATTACAGTGGCCAAAAAATCCTCATGAGCTAAAACCCGAATCTGTTGTTAATTTTACTTCCATCAGGTATAAAATTTTTTATTATCGGCGTGTATAATATTTCGTTAAATACATATTTTTCCGAAGTCCCTTAGAATTTGATTGAAATCTATTAACAACATATTAAAGATTTATAAATTTTATTCAGTTTGCATATTCGTGCTTTGGGATTTTTAATATAAGTAAGAACAAAACTTTCATATAAAATGGATTAAATTCGGAAGGGTAGGGGGTACCTTGACCGGTTGGGTTATTGGGATTGTTTATTATTTTAAACTCATCTCAAAAAAAATTAAATTATTAAATGTTGTTAAAGAACATTTTATTTTAGAGAAAAAAAATAGTGTAGACACTTGTGCGGTCAAAAAATTTACACAAAATCATCTATTTTGTAATTTTCAAATTCAGATTCAGTTATTTTTGGCCTTGGTGAAGATATCGATTTCAAATTTTTTTTATTCAATAGATAATTTAGTTGTTTAATAAACAGCAGATACAAGCATATTTTTGCAGATCTTATCAAAGTCTACAAAAATATATAAATATAAATGCAAAGGGCGATTGGAAATTGTATATATTTAAACTCTCTTAGCTCCGCACCTGAGGAGTCTTTGGGTTCCAAACATAACATTGTATACTCCTTTATTAGGTCTATATCAAATTTCATGCGAATCCAACCAGCAAGAAATTACAATTTGTTTCCACCAATTTTTATCTTTAAAATTATTTAAAATGTTTTTATAATTAAATAAGTTTGTTAAATAACTACCACTGAAGACCGAAACTATACCTGAACTAGAACTGAATTAGAACTAATCTAAAACTGAAGTGAATATGAACTAGAAATAATCTAGAACTGAATTAGAATTTAACTAGAAACTAACTAGAACTGAACTAAAAATAATTTAGAAAAATGACTAAACCTGAACCAGAAATGAACTATAACTGAGCTACAACTGAAGTGGATATAAACTAGAAATAATCTTGAACTGAATTAGAACAGAACTAGAGCTGAACTAGAACTGACCCAGAACTGAGCTAGTACTGAATTCGATATAAAATAAAATTAATATGAAACTTAACTAGAACTGATATAGAACTGAACTAGAAATGAACTAAAAATTGACTGGAACTGAACTAGAACTGAACTAGAATTTAACTATAAATGAAATAAAACTAGAATATAACTAGAACTGAGCTAGAAATGAATTGGATATGAACTAGAAATTAACTAGAACTGATATAGAACTGAACTAGAAATGAACTAAATAATCTAAAACTGAACTATAACTTAAATAGAACTACACTAGAAATTAACTAGAACTAAACTAGAACTGAAATAAAAATAATCTAGAACTGAACTAAACCTGAACTAGAAATGAACTAAACCTGAAATAGAGATGAACTAAACCTGAAATAGAGATGAACTGAACTACAACTGAGACTAGAACTGAACTAAAACTGAATACTAGAAATGAACTGAAACTGAACTATAACTAAACTGAAATTAACTATAACTTAACTAGATCTGAACTGGAAATGAAATAGAACTGAACTGAAAGTGAATTGTGAATGAAATGAAAATTTTTGCATCAATTTTTAAGATACATGACTTATTTTACTTTTAGTCTTACCAGTTTTACGATAAGATGATTAACTGAAACATTTATGATGTTTTTACTCTTTAAAATTCAATTTAACATAAACCAAATTTTTTGGACACTTATGTCGTTATAACTCCGAAACTATAGAGCGGACTACAATTTCATACTTTATAATAAAATATACTCAAGAAATCGGCTTATTTAAGGCGAAATATTAGACACGTCTGTATAAAAAAACCAATCTGAATGCAAAAAACTGAAAGCAGATTCGTGTTTACCATGTCGAATTCCATTTAGTTCAATTAATTTTATAAAAAAAAGAAAAGTAAAAACTTTTTTTAAGAAGGACAAACAATTTCTTATCGTTCAATATTATTTACTTAATATGTTTTTAAATATATTTATATTAATTTTTTTCTTGCAAATAAGACACTCAAATCTCAGTTTTGAAATTTAATATGAAATAAAAAGAAAAATGATTTATGGACTATTTATAGCTGCTTTATATATTCATATACTTACTACCTACATGTTAAAAAAAAATCATAACAATTTATTATATTTGTAAAAGACATTTTTGTTAAAACATATTAAACTGAAAACTAGAAACAAAAAAAATTAAATAGAAATAAGTGAAAAAAGCAAAAAGAAAAAATAGAGCAAAAACGCCTACACAATGTTTTCAATTGATATATTTCTAAATGTATGTATATATTGCACTTGAAAGTTTTCGTTAAAAAAGGGTCTGAAAAAGAAAAAATCAAAATATATTCATATACACACCATCACACAACACACACAACAAGTGCTATATACAGAGACACATTCTCATTAAAATAGTAAGTATGTAGAGAGGAAAAGCGAATAGCGAGACATAGAGATTTTTAGATAAGCAATAACAAACAAAAGTCGTACGTCATACAGTGGGACCAAACGCCAAATTCTCAGTAAGAAAATCTGTATTTCATTAATTACTGGTCGTATGGAATTGAAATATATGAAAGATTTGCAGAGTAGAACTTAAGCTTTCGGAAAAATTATCTTTTAGTCACCCACTGATAATACGTGACAAGCTGCAGGCTTTCTAAGTTGACTATATCGGGAATATACAAGTTTAAAAAATCATAATTTCTACAAATCAAGTCTGATTTTAAAAATGCTTATATTTCTGTAAATAGCTTGACAAACTAAATACTTTTACTCAAAAAGTAAAATTTTTTCTTTACTTTTACATCCCTGTCTTACACAAAGACAACCACCAGTAATAGTCAACAACTACCACCCTAAAGGCGAGACAAGACAAGACTTTCGTGGCTTAATTTATGGAAAGAAAAGGAACAAATAAACCCTAAAAGAAAATAGAGAAAACAACAAAAAAACCTTAAGCAATATACAAAATACTGTAAAAAAGGACAATCATATCTATTTGTAATGGCAGCATAACAAGCAAAAACTAAGGCATACAGCAGCAAAAAACAAAATCTTTATCTTATGAGAAACAAAAAAACGCATATACAGCATCATGGCCTCGTTCTTAGATGGTCTACTCGTGTAAAAAAAGGAACGAAAAAGTAAGAATAACTTAACACACAGAGGAAAATATGGCAATAGAAAATCACACACTCACTCACATACCAAGAAATCGTTAGCATGAACGACAACGACACAAAATTACATAAAATCCTGTAGCAAATAGTACGAGCACAAACTCAACATGACTTAACAACATATTTGTTCTCTCTTTTCTCTCCTCCCAAACATCTTGTGGCAAACAAAACTCAAGTACTTACAAACGAATGAGTATGCGAAAAAGCAAACATGAAAATTTCGCTTTAAGCAGCTTAAACGAATTGTCTTTACTCTTCAAATTGTAAAGAAGCGGCATTTTATACGTTAGAGGCACAATTGTTGCCATTAGATTGTAGGAAAACTTAGCTGGCATTTGTAAATTTTTTATTAAGTTTTGCTGAAAATACATGTTAAAAGCTAAGATGAAAGGTTGGGTTTTAATTATTAAAGATCTTTGCTTTTTTGGAATTTACAGTAGTTTTTTTTCAGCGACACGAAATCTTAAAGGATGACAGCTTATGAAATATTATGATCAATTAAATGTAATGAAATATTATGATCAATTAAATGTAATATTTTTAATAATTCAGAGATTATTTGCTACTCTGATCGATAATATGGAAGCTCATCAATGAGTCTGTTCTTTTTAAATGAAAATTGTTAATTTTATAAAATACAAATATGTATTAATTACACTGGGAACACACTTATACTGTGGTACTAGTTTTAAGTTGCAGAATTAAACTTGAACGATTTTATTAAAAAAAAAATGCAAAACAAATGTTTTCTAAAAATTCGAAATTATCATAAAAATAAATTTGTTTCAAATAATTCAACTCAAATTAAATAAAAAAAGTTGAGAAATTTAAGGCTTAAGTTTAACTTCGGTCTTAAATGTAAATGACGATTTTTTAATAACATTTAATTATGAAAAAATATTTTCGGTTCCAGCAGAAACGGTTGTTTTTTGACAATCAAAAGTTATGATTTTTTAGGATAAATATTTTTAGATTTTTTTTCTATAGAAAACTGTTATTCGATTAATTTTTTATACAAAATATTTATTCCAATTAATTATTATATACAATATTTAATGAATATAATATTTTTATAATTTTTTATTCGAATAATATTCAAAGAAAATTATATTCGATTAATTTTAGCAAAAATTTTTTTTTATAAAAAAAAAAAAAATATTTTAAAAAATTTTTCTAAATTTGTTGTTTTTATTATTTAAATAATATTTAGAACAAATATTTTGAGATCTTTCTTATTCGAATAACTTTTAATTCAAAATATTTATTCAATATATTTTTATAATGATTTTTTTTCGAATAATTTAACATATTTGAATTTTCTAAAGCAAATTTTTACTCGATCGAATAAAATTTTATTTGAAAATTAATCGAGTAAAAATTTGATTTAGAAAAAAAAATTAATCGAATAAAAATTTTCTATAGAAAATTTTTAAAAAAAAAATTTTATTAGATTAGTTTTTTATATAAAATTTTTTCTACAAAAAGTTATTTTCTTCAGAAAGAAAATTTTTATTTCAAAAATTTTTTCTATAATTTTTTTTTTTTTAATATTTAAGAGAAATATTTTTATAATGTTTTTGTTTTTCGAATAATTTAGCATATTTAGCAATAAATTTCTAGAGAAAATTTTTATTCGAATAATTTTCAAAGAAAATTTTATTCGATTAATTTTTAGTATAAAATTATTTTCTACAAAAAAATTTTTTTTTTTTTTTCTTTGTCAAAAAAGAAAAATTTTATTTCATATAATTTTCTATAAAATTTATATTTTTAATGTTTTGAAGAACAATTTTCTTCGAATAAATTTTAATAAAACAATTTTATTCGATTAATTTTTCTGTACAAAATATGTTTACAGTTATTTTCTAAAAAGAGTCAAATTTTATTTGAATAAATTTATATATAAAATATTTATTTTTCTGTAAAAAAAATTATGCGAGTAGTTTTTTTTATATACATTTCTTATGCGTTTAATTTTCAAAGCAAATTGTTATTCGAAAAAATTTCTGTAGAACTTTAATTCGATTAATTATATAATGAAAATTTTCATAGAAATAATTTTCAATTCTTTTTTAATTTTAGACAAACTATTTTTATTCGAGTTATTTTGAATAGACAATTTTTATTTGAATAATTTTCAAAAGCAAATTTTTACTCGAATAATTTTCAAAGAAATTTTTATTTGATTAATTTCTTATATAAACATTTTTCTTCTAAAAGTTAATTTCTTCAAAAAGAAAATTTTTAATTTAACAAATTTTTCTTTAAATTGTTTTATTTAAAAAACATTTAAGACAAATATTTTTATAATATTTTCTTTTTCGAATAATTCGGCATTTCTAGAGCAAATTTTTATTCGAATAATATTTAAAGAAAATTTTATTCGATTAATTTTTAGTATAAAATTATTTTCTACAAAAATTTATTTATTTATTATTATTATTATTATTATTATTATTTTCAAAAAAAGAAAATTTTTATTTGATATTATTTTTTAACCAATTTATATTTTTAATAGTTTAAAGAAAAATGTTTGATTAAATCTCAATGAAATCTTTTATTCGATTAATGTTTCGAATTATTTTCTAAAAAAGAAAACATTTTTTTCATTAAATTTTTATTAAAATTTTTATTTTTCAGTTAAAAAAAAAAAAACTTATTCACTTATTCACTAGTTTTTTTATAAATTTCTTTTTATGCGTTTAATTTTCAAAGCAATTTTTAATCGATTAATTTTCTGTAGAAATTATATAAGTGTTCATACAAAAACTGTTCTATTCTTTTACTATAGAAAATTTTTATTTTATTAATTTTCGATTTTAAATTGTTATTCGACTGATTTTTCATATAAAATATATATTCAATTACATTTCGACAAACTATTTTTATTCAAATTATTTTGCAAAGACAATTTTTTTGTTTATAATTTTCTAAAGCAAATTTTTACTCGAATAATTTTCAAAGTAATTTTTTAGTCGATTAATTTTCTGTTCATTCGATTAATTAAACAAAAAAAGTTTTAATAATAATTTGGGATTCTTCAAAACAATTTTTATTTTATTAATTTTATATTTAAAATTTTATTAATTAATTTTATTCAATTAATTTTCTATATAATATTTTTATTCGAATTTATTTATATCTGAATAATTTCCTTTTGTATGAAATGTGTATTCCATTATTTTCTTAAAAAAATAAAGTTGTTATTTGATGAAGTTTTTATATAAAATTCTTATTTTTTAAAGAAAACGATTAGTTTTTTATAATTGTATGATTATAAAATTATAAAGGAGATTTTTATTCAAATAATTTTTTAGATAATATTTTATCGATAATTTTTCTATAGCAAATTGTTACACAATCCAATTTTTTTTAAAACGTTTATGCGATTTTTTCTAAAAATAAGACAATGAAATTAATTTCTCAGCCACCGCCTAAACTTAAATCCTAGTTTAAATCGTCTTTTATATCATTAATTTTCTAAGAAAGACTTTTAATTTAACATAAAATTCTTGAATATTAGATTACTCTCCATATGTTGCAAACTTTATAATTTACTCCACAATATCCAACATTTTTCAATAGCAAAGTTCTTATGAATCAGTCTTGGCGGAAGCAAACAGCTTTTAGACTTTGGATGTGAAAAAAAGTATAGGAACAATCAACAACAACTAAAGTTATTTCATATAAACATTTATGCATAACTGCCTGCACAATAAGGCGGATATTAAGTGGAAATAGTTGATGTATATTGTACGCAGTAGTGTTTTAGTTTAGTTTATAAAAGTATTTCTTATGCCATATACATATGTATATTAGGATGACTCCAAAAAGAGACTACACTGAGAGGGAAAAAATCGATTGAAAATCCACCACATTCCTCGTTGGAGATATCTCAATAAAATTTCACATAAAGTTTAACTTTATTTTTTCTGCGGGAAATTTGTGGCAATTGCAGTAATAGACCTATGCCTCGGAACCAGCTAACTCGTCACAAAATTTCCAATTGGGAATCAGTTGACAATTTATAACATGTTTGTTAAGTGCGCAATTAGCAACTCGTGTGCAGTAAAAGCGTTAAGTTCGCGTCGGGGTTAACGAAAAATCATAAAATAAAAATAAACCTAATTTAATAATAATAATAATAATAATAATAATAATAATAATAATAATAATAATAATAATCAAAAAGTAAACAATTACCGAATTTTAACCAAACCAGACCAGTTCTGTGACCTATACTGTGACCTGTCCCAAGGACTAATTAGCTACCTTCTATGCCAACGATATGTAAAAGTGACAGGTTTATCTCATATAAAGTTCTGGAACTGGAACCGGCCAAACTAGTCTAGTGACTAGTTTTGAACCGGTTTTCTTTACTCTAGGATATTTACTGATAAAATCTCCATATTCTATCCTTTAGCAAAATCTAATTAGTTTATCTCAGGATATGATATAAATTTGTATTTCGAAAGCTTGACTAAATTTAATTAAAGACTAAGGGCACCAAGATTGTTTGTATTTGAATTAAGTGAGTAATTACGTGTAACGGATTTTTTTTTTTTTAATTTTTACTCTTATGTTAGATTACACAAGAACACAATGGTTCTGCGGCACAGTGTTTCTTATTCAATTCGAATACATGATGTGAATAAACTCTAAAACTGTTATTCACTTTTTTGAATTGAGTAGTTTTTGATATGAAAATTTGTAGCAGGCTTCACATTATGGAATCATATCTTAAAAACTAATTATCTAATTTTGTTTTAAAAAGTGTCAAAAAATTGTAATTGATATTAACTTCAAGTTATTCTCACATTACTGTTTAATACGGTCAACAGTTATGGAGATACTAAACCCATTTTCCGAAAAAAGACATTTTTTTTTTTTAATTTTTAAAATCAAAATCAGACAAATCGTTTTCAACTTATGCTTTAATATGGTATTAAATACCAATTGTAGCACAGAATATATGTATTTATAAAATAATCTCAAACTGTACTATAATTTATGTCACAAACTCCTACTTCCGGTTCCTTACAAATGGGGTCATCCTAATATTATACATATACACAACAACAACAAACAACTTCTGAATACTCAATCACACTGACACATATAACATACAAACACACAAACATAAAAGAACAATAACAACAACAAAAAATATAAAAATAAAAACTTGTTAATGTATACATTTAAGTGTCATTAAAACAACAACCATAATCTTCGTCATCGTTGTCGTCTTCTTTATAGTAGTCATCGTCAATAATCATACTCGTCGCCATTGCTTGTGTATTATATAAATTGTAAAATATGACAGTGTATGTAATAAGAATATGAATGAGGATAATATAAAGAAGCTGTTATAAGCAAAAGCCACTACTACAAGTAAAAATTATAACGGTTCAATAATAATCTTAAGGAAATAAAACGTATACAAAAATGTTCATATTATGCAGTAGCATTAGATAAAAGTAAACATAGAGAACAAAATGTAAATATGTGTAATAAAATGAAATAAATGTTTGACAGTTGGTTTGGTAACTAAAATCACACACGCACATATTAAGAGTGTATGTATGATTTGAATGTTAAATGTATTTGTGGTTATAGGATTATACTTTTTTTAAGACCTTTAAGAAATAGAATTTTATTTTAAAATAATTTAAATTGAAGTATTCTTTGTAATCATTTTGATAAATAAAATATAATGCTAAACAATCATTTATATTTTGTAAGATTTTTTTAAAATTTTTGATTTTCCTATTAATTTTAGAGGTAATGTATGAGTAATATTAATAATAAATAAAACTCATACGCCCATGGCAACAGTTAAAAGAAGCTGTTCTAAAAGTGCTTCAGGTTGAGTGCACAAAGTAGTGGTTATTTTAAAACTATTTTTATTTATTTATCTATTTATTTATATATTTATTTATTTATTTATTTATTTATTTATTTATTTATTTATTTATGTGAGATAATTTTCTCTTTAATCTTACATTCTCACAAC
>MINK01172413.1:62425-83815 GCA_001735545.1 Phormia regina
ATTATTTTTAACCCTCACTGTAAACTTATAAGTTAAAGCATAATTTTTATGGCGCATTTATATCAAACTACCCACCAAAATATGTGACAATAATAGAAAAAAAACGAAAAAAAAAATGTATGTAAGTGCGGTAGAGAGAGGGATATTGTTGATAAAAAAAAAAAAAACTTAAATATGTCATAAGTAAACAATAAATTGGCTTTATGAAATATATTTTGTAAATGTGCCATCAAATTTCATTATAAATGTATACGAATTGTTTACACGAATACACACAATACAATCAATTAAATATTTATGGGACAATAAGGACAAAGAAAATATCAACAAAAAATGATAACATTATTAATAATGAGAGATAAATGATTTCATTTTATTTTAAAACTTGATTGAGGAAATTCTTTTCAAGTAAATAAAATAACAGAAGCGACCATTATATAACTTTTTCTTTTTTTACTTCTGTGGCCATAAATATAAAAGCTAAGTAATGGTCTAAAGTTTATATAATATATTTGAAGTATTTTAAGACAATAAACTATTCATCAATCAGATTTTATTGATCTGTCACAGTACCACTGAGGTTGTGGAGGGGAAAATGTGTAAACATAATTTATAGAAAAGAAAAAATGAAAAGATGAAAAATAATGTAATAAGGACAGAGTAGGATTTATATTGAGCGAAAAAAAAAATATTTGTTTGAAATTTTATATTTACTTATTTGAGACAGAGATTAAAAAGGTAATAAAGTGTACAGATAACCCTCGGTTTACTCGAGACTTCATTTAAGCGATTTCCTTATAATACGGTTCAATAAAAAAAACGTATTTCAATAATTTTTGAAATACGCATTTTTATTTTACGCAAACTTCATATAACGTTTTTGAACAATAATGCCAAATCTTGAAATTGAAGGCTTGGATTCCGCGAAATACGGAAGGTACTGTAGGCTGAAAAAATTATTATTTTAATAAAAAAATAAATTATAATAAACTTATTATAGAAATATAACCAGATTAAAAAAATAGATACCTATTAACAAAATAAAAATAATACGATTGAACAAAAGGTTTAAAGTTTTATTCAATTGTAATTTCTTGAAACATCCTGAAACCAATTTTAGCATATTAATGACATTTTCACAAAATTTATTGATTACAAGTATCTCAATCAGGTGTCTTAAAGGTACTGTAACATTTCTATTTTATTATAAATTAATTTATAAATGATAGTATGAAAATCCATACTAAATGTTGAAATAAAGAAATTCTTTGGATCAAATAGAAACTAATATTTTTCATTTTGTTTGGTTTAATTTAGGCGATATATTTTTATTTTCTCGGAATATCGTTTTAGGCGTTTTTGATTTATATGTACTTTTTCCAGTCCCAACAAACCGCGTAAATCGGGGGTTAAAAGTATATGTATTGATACTATACTCAGGGATGGAAAATTTCCAAGTACCGAAGTACTACCTCAAGTCATTTAATACTGACAAACGATTTGCTGGATATTCCATAGTTCGAAATAAAAACATTTTTTTTAATAAAATTTATTATCAAACAGAAATTTATATATTTTTTTAATATAATTTATAGATATTTAAATTGGCGTTAAAAAGTATTAATAAAAAAGTAATGAAAACTTCGTCTTAATAGTGGATCTTAGAATTTCAAAAAACTAAGACACATAATTAGGACAATTAAAATAAGTAATATTTTAAATGAACAAATAATACTTTTTTAAATCTTTGCACTTTTTTATGCAAAATATTTACTTTTTGGGGAAAAATGTTACGTTTTTCTTAAAGTTTTTTTTTTTTTTTATTTTAAAAGGCAAAGAACAAAAATTTGTATGAATTATTTTAGTTTCATGAAAAATTATTTTAGTTTCATAAAATATAAAGAATTTTTTTTTTTTTAACAAAACGTCCTTTTTTACATTTAAAAGTCCTTTGTTGCGGTGAATTCATGTTATTCTATCATTTTAAAAGCTATAATATTTAATAAGAATAAAAGCATATTGTATTTAATTCTTCGTACCAAATCTGAATTTTACAATAAAAGACTTGGAATTTTAGTACTCTGATGGTGAAAAAAAGTACTATTTAAAATTTATTTTAACACTCGAAAATATTTTCATTTTCCAACCTTGGCTATATCTAATAAATTAATCAAAGTTAATTTGAATCTTTATCTATTGCAGTAAATTTATTTATTTAAAGCCGTTCTTGAGTTATACAACTGTGACTGCATTAAGGCGAAGACTGTCTGCTATGCCCATAAAAAAATCAATACATGATAGAAAAAAGTTAAAACTGATTCATGTTTTGTAGGTTTATTTCTATTTAATTCAGGGATTTTTCTTTTAAGACGTAATTTGTTTGTCACTTTATTGCAGGTATACAAAGGTATTTTCACTTAACTGTTAATGAATGAAACTGTTTTGAAGACATATAGTTTATTTACTTTAGTTTAGTTAGTTAGCTTTCGCTATTGAAAATAAATATTATTTAACAAATTTTATAAATAAAAAGTGTCAAAATATTTAATTTTTTGAACTAATAATAATAATAATAATAATTATAATAATAATTATAATAATAATACACACACAAACATGTATATTAAATAATGTAAAGCATACTTTAAGGCGAAAATTTTATTTTTCGGTAAGATGTTGAAGGGTATAACGATTCGACATAGCCGAACATAGACTCCAATCATGTTTTTTTTTCAATAATTCTTACTTTCCTTTAATAGACAAAATGAAATCAACTTTTGTAAATTAACTTAAATTTATTACAATATTTTTATAGAAAAAAATTTTAATATCTTCCAGACTATTTCTTAGATTAAAAAATTAAATTTCTTGAATAATTTTTCTATATTTGTTTCCTCAATCATTCATCATTAACATTAAAAAATATTATCTCTAAAAAATTTATTTTATTACCATTTTAAAAATTAAAGTCATGATTGTGATCAAGGACTTAAAAATGTTTTTAATTATGTTTTAAAAATGTTTGAATTATATTGAAGGCTATTAAAAAACTTTGAAATTGCTTTAAATTGTTAAGTGATAAAATTTTATTTGCTTACTTAATGAAGTTCATTTTTTATTGTTTTAAAAATAAAATGTTATTATTTTATTACAAGGTAAGACGATTTGATTGTATGAATTAAACAATGCTATAAATTAGAAAGATAAGCTATAACAATTAAAAGGACATTATTATTATATTATATATATTATATTTAGTCATTAGATTGAAACATTCAATTCTTTGTAGATATTTTAATAAATAAATTATTTATATAACAAACATGTTAATCTCCATTTAGCTTTGTTTTTTTTTTAATGACTATAAGATAAACATTTAATATATTGTTTATATCTTTAAATGTAGTTGAAGGATAAGAATCCGACAACGAAGAACGCTTTTTTTATTTTGTTTGAAACATAATTTTTAAAACGAATTTTATTTTTGTGTTTGCAACTTTAATTTTTGAAAATGTGTGAATTATGTTTTTAAGTAAAATGTTTATAAAAGAAAACTAATTATAAAAATTGAACTTAAATAAATTGTAAAACTAAAGAAGAACAGAAAATTTCGTTTGAAAACGGAATTTTTCTGTACCATAATTAGAAGGCAATGAAGAACGGATGGAGGGATCATAAAAATTCAAATGTTTGATTAACAAAATACATATATGTTGATCATTATAATGACAGTCAAATTGAATATAATTTTTATTTTGATTTATTAATTTACAAGTTTTTAATAAAAATGTTCTGTCATATATCCAAAATTTTTGTACTTAATATATTATAAAATTTTCGAAAATAACTTTTAACACTGAAAAAGAACAGAAAATTTCGTTTGTAAACTGACATTTTTGAAAATAACTTCTTAAACTGAAAAAGAACAGAAAATTTCGTTTGTAAACCGATTTTTTTCGAACTATGAAAAACGTAATTAGCTTTTCATGAGACGAGCTAAAAACACATATGTGTTGATCATTAGTATGACAATTAAAATTAAATGTTTATCCTGATTATGTTTTCAAATTTTCGAAAATAATTTCTAAAACTGGAAAAGAACAGAAAATTTCATTCGTAAACCAAATTTTTCCGTACCTTGATAAAAAGGAGAAATGGATGGACGAACATAATTTTTCCATCTTTAAAGTTCTTAATAACAAATACATATATGTTAATCATTATTATGAGAGTTAAATTACATAAAATTGTTATCCTTATTATTAGTTAATTTACAAGTTATTAATAAATATGTTCTGGCATAAGCCAAATTTTCATATTCATTTTTTTTCTCATAAAAAAATTACTGAAAAGTTCTTTTAATAGAATACATTTTGCTTTAGCTTTAGTTTTGTTTATAATTTCTTACAGCCGCATTTACAAAAAATAATGAATGTTTGATAATAATTTTTACTAAATTTTTGCATGTAAATTTCCATAAGAAAAAAAATAGTAAACCTTTATCAAGCATACATTATGTTTTTTGAATATGGCTGTTAATATTTAAGAAATCATTAGCATAAAATAAACTTTCGCTCTAATCATTATGGTTAATAATTTTATAGGAAATTAAAAAGATATTTTTTTTTATTTCTAAATTAAAGGTAACTTTAAATTTTAAAAAGCCTTTTTGTTTATCTTTTCCTTAGGCATTATTTACAGTTTAGTTTGCTATTTTTTTCTTTTGTTATTTTAGTTTCCATTAAATTACCTTTTTGTTTATTTACAATTTGGTATCGTTGGGTTTTTTTTTTTTTGCCATAAGTAAAAAATCTAATATGTCCTTGGGGATATATTAATTTTGTGATTTAGCAATAGACCCTTCTTTTATTCCTTTTTTTTTTTATACATGCATTTAGACCCCCTTTTACACATTTCACAAACGTTTATATGGCTCGTATAATATACATAATAAGTCTCTAAAGAGTTTTAAATATAAGTGACTCCATTACCTTGCAAAAATCCTAAGAAAACAAATATATTTCTTTTTTTTATTATAAAAAATAGTAAGAAAGTGTTAAAAAGGTGGGCGCAGGGGAAAGGAATTTAAATTTCTGTATAACCTAAAAAAAACAGAATACAGTAGAGTATGAAACAAAAGAAAACAATAAGCATATAATATGAACGTGTTAAAATTTGTACCATTAACACACTTACACTTACATGAATATATTCACATTCATTCATTTATTCGTTCATTTATTTTTTGTTTAGTTGTGTACGTGTTACCTTTAATTATATTAAATTCTAAACAAATTGTTTATATTATTTACACTTGTTGTTTTTGTGTGTTTTTAATTTATTTGTTTTTTGTATTTTTTTTTTTAGCTGCAGGTGAAAAAGGCCAAACGGTTATAAAATAAAGCCAAGGTCAATAAGGCATGTAAAAAGGATTTATATAAAAAAATATATATAAATATACATGCTGATTTTTTCAATGACGGTTATTAAAAGAGTTTAAACAATTTCCAATTAATAATTCTTTATGGGTATATGTAGGGTACAAGGGGCTTTATTCGCCATAGAGGCAAATTGTTAAAGTTTCATCGCTAATCTTTTAACAAATTTTTAAATTGGCAATTTTTTTTTAGGAAGACCTAAGCTTTCAGAAAAATCACTGAGTAGTCTCTATGTGATAAGACCAGATAAGCTACATGGTTTTAAGGTCGACAATCTCGTGTATGTAAAGTTTTAAAATATTTTTTTTATTTTATTTTTTATTTTATTTTTTTTTTTAAATTGCAACAAATTTGTGTTAAACTTTCAACGAAACTGAAATTGATAACATACCACGAATGCTGTTGAAGTGCGTAGTAGCACAAAAATACGTATTGCATTCTGCTGATGTCTAATTATAGTTCAAAAACTCTTCTTCGATAGCTCAAAACAGAGACAACAATGCAATTTACGATTCCAAACTTGTTTATGGTCTTTCGAACCGGATGTCTTCTTATGACATTTTATAATCAAATCTTTAGCAGGATTTACGACGTTATGTTAAACCTTTGACTTACTTGCCTTAAAAGCCTGGCGCTGTTGAGTGCCTCAATAAAACAGACAAAGTAAATTTAAAAATGCAATTTATTATCAAATTGATCTCAATATATTATTTGGCTAAGTAAAGTAAAAAAATTAAAAAATCTTGATAGCAGGGGAGTTTACAATATTCAGGTCGGAGGAGGGTTGTGCTAAGGTCGCTTAAAGTAAGTTATCTTTGACATATAAAATTTTTAATCGCATGCCAAATTTGTGTTTTTTGTCCGATTTGAAATAATTTTATTTATTTATATATATTTACCTCTGATAGTTTTCGAGTTATTTGCTTTTAACGTTTTAGTTACCTCAATTTTGCAAGTTTTTGGTGTCATATATCCTAGTATTTCTGATCGAATTTATTTTTTTATTTATGAAAATTATTCACTAAATAAATTTGAGGCTGTGTGCAAAAATATACCATTTTGAATTTGAAAATCACAAAAGTCAAAATTTTTGTAATTTTTCACCGAAGTGGTCTACACTCTTTCTTCTGTAAATTAAACTTTTCATTAAAAATATATAATAATTTTATACCTTTCTGAAAAGTATCTTTACAGAGATGACTTTAAAATAGAAAACACTTTCAACAACCCAAGAGTTTAAGGTACTCTATCTCCCAAACTGGTACCAGTTTTGATTTAAGTCTATATTTTCTAAAATCTCATACAAAAATCTGCAATTTCGGAATCTAAAATATACGAGCAATACCAGGCTTACACGCTCGTATCTCCGCTTCCTGATAAAAATTATGAAATCTGGCCCGTTAAGATTTATATGACGAAAATGTTTCTAAGTAAATTGATATATGAAATTGAAAAATCCGGCTCCATTAGGATTCATAGAATGCAAAGTTGCATATGTAAGCTACAATGCTTAGCAAATTATATATATTAATAAATCCGCTCCCGCATAAAAATTTCAAAATCTAGCTTCTTTAGGATTTGTGGGACAAACAGTTTTATGTGGGATGAAAAGTTTTATATGTTTTCTGGAAGCTTCAGAAAGCTCTGGAAAGCAAAAAATACTTTATTATATATATAGAAGATGTTAAAAGCTCAAAATTTATAGTTTCTTCGGAAAATGTGGATTTTTTAGAGGAAAATGTGATCAAAGAAATTTCCAAACACTGTACTATTGTGGATCTGAAAAAAAGCATTACAAAATAAATACTTTGTTCCCGTAGCCAATGTTGAAATGTGTTTGTGCTTAAATACGGAAAACTTTATACTGATATAGTTTCAAATTACACAATATTTACAAAAAATCAGTACTCAAGACACACTCCCGAAAACGAAAATAAAACGAAAAAACGAAATAAATTGGTAGAAAGAAACTAAAAGTCTAAACTTAAATATCTCTTAGACTATAAGAAATAACTTTAAAATATAAAATTAAGTTCTTTCAAATCGGTCTCAATTTGTAGAAGTTTTTGAAAATTTTACATACACGAGACAATCTACTTTGTTATCCTGTAGTTTATCTCGTGTTTACACAGGGTTACTACGACTCTTCTTTACATTCTCACTGTGAAGATTTAGAATAATTTAGAATAAAATCTAGATATTAGACATGACCTTTAAACAAAATTAACAAAATAAGAACGGAATTCTATGTCTTTATTTAAAGTGATAATTTCTCTACCAACCAAGGTTATCAATAAAAGAAAGAAGTATTTTAAAATTCTGTTTATAAATTTAAATTCTTTTTGTAAACGCTAAAGAAAGGTAGTGGCGGAGAAAATAATGCAAATAAAAATTGCATTTTTATACCCTAAAACTATAAAAATTCTTTTTCTACAATAAAATCTAAAAAAGAATAATACAAAAAATTCAAATGAAAGAAAGTAAGAGAAAACGTAAACTAGTTAAACATGCAATGTTATATTTATTTAGGATAAAATGAACATAAATAATTGAAATTTTTGAAATAATTTATTAAATAAACAAACACACACTTAATTTAATAAATATGTAAATATGTTCATATATGTATATGTATACATTTATATGAGTTTGCATGTACCTACATATGTACATAACTATATAATTCGTCCTTTTATAGTAAAAAAAAAGTAATAAAATTACTACCAAAAACCAACCCTTTATTTATTTGTATTTTTTAAAGGATCATAAAACACTTGATATAAAAAACACGAATTGTGTCAGACATTATGTCTGTTGTTTTTATTTCAAAAGTGCTTCAGAAAAACCAGCAACAACATAATTAGTTTTTCCAATATTTTTTATATTTTTTTTTTCTACTTGAATACATACATAATTTCATTTTGCTTTTGTTTTTTTATTTTTTGCCTTCTTTAAAAAAACTCTTACAACTCAACTCATATAATTCGTACATATAGAGGTCAAATATTATAAAACATGGACTGTCTTGCTTGCTACTACTGCTAAATTGAATATCTGTTTTTTTTTTATTTTATTTCATTTTAGTTTAGTATTTTTTTTTTTCTTTCTAGTACTTTAGTTTTTATTTTTCTCATTAATGAGAGCCAAATAATACTTTGTTTCCTTTTTATATTTCCTTGTGAGTTTGCGTGGTTCTCAAGTTGTTGAATTTTATCTTTTGGACTTTATTTTTATTTTTTCTTTTTAGCTTTAATAATAAAACAGTAACCAATTTTTGTTTACAGATGTTCTTTATTTCGGAAAAAAATGTAATTTGTAAATAATGAAAATTGTATTTTGCCAGCAATATGAACCATATGGAATTAAAAGCAATTCTATTGAATTTTATTGAAATAAACAAATTATAAGGAATATAAGCTTACTTAACACTCAATATTTAAATTTATTGTACAAGGACTTTTGAAGAGTAAACATGTTTGTTATTGGTATTCAATAGGGGAATTGAAAAATATGTTTAGCTGTTAAAGAAATGTAGTTAATATGAATTCTTAAGTAGATTTATTTTTAACGTTAAATTGATATCAATATAATTTTATAAATTTGCGATTTATTAGTTAGAAATTTGTGAATGATTATGCAAATGTATAATATTGCAGAACAAAATTGATTTTTAAATTAATATAAGTCAAGTATTAAAAGTAAATTTTATATTATTTAAAATAAATTATTCATTAGTTTTTCACGGAGTTATTAAGTACACAGCTTTATAAATGTCCAGATTTATAAAAAGCTGGATATTCGGTGTAAAAAAGTTGGAAAAAATATGCTGGAGTTTGTCTTTGAAATTATTGAGATTTAATTGCATTTTTCAATACCATTTTTAGGAATTTTGATATTTGGTTACAAGGAATACTTTGTTTAAATTGAATGTTCTGATTCTGTTACGATTATTTTGGATTTTTCTTTATTAATAATCAGTACACTTAGTAAAAATTATTAGTCCAACCATATGAGTTATTTTTATTCTGGGACTCCTCAATACATAGGTATGATATTTCATAATGATATTATTATTTTGATGAATTCTTTATTGATTTGGTATTTTTTTTCCAAATTAATATATTTAGCTTGACAAATTTTATTTTAGCTGAAATCTTGACAATCGTCAAAAAAGCTGGAAAATCCAGCAGAATCCAACCCAACTAGGGTTACTAGCCTCTAATCTACTTTTTTGAAATGACTATAGTTCTCACGATAAATCGCGTTTTGTAACATTAGAGCATATATTGTCTTATTTCCACAATTTTCGTCGGAGAGCAAAAAAAAAAGTATACATATTCTACATTCTTTTAAAAAAATGCGTGTTTCCGTTGAAATGACTTTTATAAAGCCCTCCGATAACTGACATATATAAATAACATATATTTCAAACGATTGGAAATCGAGAATTTTGCTATTGCTATTAAATTTATAAAGATCGGTTCAAAAACTGAGGAGATGTACTGGGTTTTAGTAATCCGGAAGCCTTTAATTGCTTTAAGTACTTGTTTTTTGCAAAACGAAGGGTCTGAATTTTTACTGGAAAATATTAAATAATTGTGATATCGGGCTAAAGATTGTTTCGAAGCCATCTTTTAAGCTACAAATTTATTTTTTTAAATGGATTTTTTAATTACCCAAATTCGTTTATAAATAGTTATATATTACAGGGTTGAAGGTTAATGATTACATTATTAATTAAATTACTTTCAATTACAATTAACCTTTAATTGTAATTAAAAACTCCAATAACAAATTACTAGTTAATTATAATTGTACATGTATTAGATTATCTAATGATTACTCCCAACACTGGTAAATTATACATTGTAATAATTCGCTATAATTGGTTATTTCTTTTTTGGTATTCAAATTTTTATTGTTTTTAACAAAAATATTATTTATAAATTTTATTATTATCGAAGGGTACAAAAGATTCGACACAGCTTAACATAGACTCAAACTCGTTTTTAATACGGTCAACAGTTATGTAGATAAAAAATAAATAAAATATTTCATTAATACAAAATTTTCAAAAAAATTAAAGTGTGAAAAATTAACATTTTTTTAATCTTCTCAAAACACAATCAAAAGTTTCTTATTTGACAAGCTCTATACAGCTTTGGTGAAGGAAATGAATCATTATCGGGCACAATAAACTAAACATATATATTAAGAAGTTTCTTTGAAGAAGACTGCTTCCATTTGTAAGAAAACTTATAGTCTTAACATTAATTTTGCTATTGCAATAAAAGTACTTTTAAATGGTACAGTAAACATAGTATTAATTTTCCTTCAACAAATATCAACCCTCCAAATTGCTGAGGTTTTAAGGAAGACTAATGATGCGACCAAAACATTTAGAAATTTTATACAGCTGGTTCCAAGAAATGGAGGGTGATATTTGGGCTTATATCTTCTGATGTAGTGAAAAATAAATAAAAATAATAAACTCGCTATTTGCTAAGTTTCATAGTAAAAATTGCTCTTAAAATGTAAATTGAACAAAAAACCCCTAAACATATAATTAAAAAATTTTATGAAATCTTACATGGGCCACACAATAAATTTTCTTGGATTATGATATTATAGAAAGAACTCATGACCATTGAAAGGAAACCTGATAGTGGAAGACAAATAATTTCTTCAGACTGTAGGTCTCGAGAATTTTTTTTGATTTGGGAAGTCATATGGGGGAAAGAAAGAATTCATTCCTAAAAAATGGTTCCTTTAGCACATGACTGTGCTTGAAAAAGACTTTTCTAATAAATTATAAATACATTGTTTTCTGGTCTGTTTCCGCTTCTTCGCATGACAAGAAAACAGTGGAGTGGTAACAAAGAAATTAAAGTGTTTGTGCCGAAAGAGTCTAATCCATCAAATTATCCGAAACTCCGTTCAATTAAAAAATATTGGACTCTAGTTAAAAGTAATTTAAAGGGCATTAAATGCTCATCATAAAATGAAACGAAGAATTTTGAAAAGGATCAGATATTTTCTTAAAAACCAACTGGAAATAGTATATACTTTAATATTATGTTTATGTGATAAAAAATAGGAAAAATAAAAAAAATCTGTTCACCACCGGCGATTGAATCATGGTTTTAATAAATATATTTTTTTAAATAAGGATATTTTTTGCTTAAATAAATAATTAATTTTAATTTTAAAAAACATTAACAACCGGAATTACAGGACTTCAAATTAATAAAAAATATAAGAAATGTGGTGTTACCATTGAGCAACTTTTCAAACTGAAATATAAATTCATTAAAAATCGGTCTTAAATTGATTTTATTTTGAATTGAAAATGTAGTCAATAGATTTATTTTTAATCGACATAAATATGTCATTTTATTTTAAAATTTTCCATTAACATTCATCATACCGTTACATTCAGTGTACTGAGGTACCCAGCTTGCACTATTATAAATATGAATTTTAGAATTATTTTTAATATATTTTTTAATTGAATAAATTATTCAAACTCGAAGTATTGTAACAAAATTAAATTTAAATTTTAGATATAAATCTAAAAAATAGATTTTTCGATTATTGAAGCAAAATCAAACAAAATTTAATTAATAAAGGAAATTTTGTTAATAAAGTCCCTTCTTATGTGTTAATTACCATTAAAAAAATAATTGTAATAAATTTTATTTTTGATATATCGTTTGTTAAATGGTTTGAGATTTATTAAATTAAAATGTTATCGCAAAAGCGATTAATTTCATTTAATTACTTTAATTAAATAGATGTAAAAATTATTTAAAATTTTAATTGATTTATATTATTTCTAACTGAAATCTATTTATTGTATTTGGTATTATTTCCAACCGAATTGTCACATAAATTACATATTCTTCTTATTATACTTTCTAAAAGAAAAATATTTTTAGTTTTAATAACTTAATTAAAAAAGTTTTTGTTGAGTATTAAGTTACTTGACCTAATTAACATATAATATTAATTTAGAAAATTCAATATTATAAAATGGGTCAAATAAAAATAATACAACTTTTTTCAACAATAACAAAAAACAAATCAATTTTGAGTTTGCATAATGATGACTAAATAGTAAAAATTAAAAAAAAAAAACAAAAAAATTAATTTAACTACTTTTACAAATCTAATCACAAATATTATTTGTTCAGATTTTAGAAATAAATAAATTTTTAATAAAGCAGTTATTATAATTATTAACCGAGGAATATTTTTTAAATATAAAATGCTATTTCTAGTTTTTTTTCTTTTCAATCATATCAGTGTTGTCAAGAGATTAAACCCTTTTTTTATTTGTTCAAAAGGAAATCATAAAAATTATCAAGGCAATTGTCAATGGAAAAGAAAAAAAAAAAGAAATTGGTCTATTTTTTCATTTGTAAAAATAGCAAAATTGAACAATTTTAATAAATCACGTGTAGATTATAAAAAAAAGTTCTAGGTTATATGTACACACATAGTATCCTTGAAGAGAGTTCGTAGAAAAATATTTAAATAAAAAATGAGCACACATGACATAGTCTAAAAAGAGAGCTCTCTGATTAAAATACACATAAATTGAGAGAGTATTTGGAGAATTGAGCCATTAATATACTATATCAATGGAATTTATTGACTAAAAATATAATGGAATGAAATACAAATACTATCACGTGTGCTTGGATACTTAAAAGAAAAAAATTACGAAGACATAACTAAATTACGATTGATAAAAAAGGAAAACTGAAACTAAAAAGAGAAATGATAAAAAATGTTAAAGAAAAACTTACCTCTTAGCACCCTCTTCACCTTCAGGCAATTCACCACCAGCTGTTGATGCTGCTGTAGCATCATGATGTTCTGAAGGGGCTGCTGTGGTTGCAGTTTCTTGTGTATTGGCAGCGGGTACTTCTTCATCACCTTGGCCACCTTTCACAGCACCCACCAATGAACTGAATTGATTTGTAATATTCGAAAACATATTGTTTCTGCTGCTGTTGTTGTTGTCTTGGATTAAAGTTTTTTCTTTTTAATTTATTAGGATCTTTTTTATTAAAGTTTTTCTTTTTTTATTATTTATTTCAATTTAATTTTTCTTTGGTTATGTTCACTCGTAAAGATTTAGAGATACAACACTGGTTACTTCACGCTTTAACACAATAACACACTTAACGGTTTTTTTCTCTGTATTTTAACGTTACTTTTGTATTTGGCTGTGTTTTAAGGTTATGTATGTAGTATTATTTTTTTTAATATGCAAGTAATTGTTGGAAATAAAAGGAAAGGGAAAGAGAATTAGATATAGAGAGAGTGATTAATAAAAAAAGAGAATAACATATAATATTTGTTTAAAAAGAGAGCATATTCCAAGAAATTTTACAAATAAATTTAAAAGAAAATTAAATATAATGTTAACGATTCAAAAAACGAAAGCTCACGATTTGTATGGATACCACTTTTTTTCTTTGTTCTTCTTTTTTTAATAAAAAGGGGTTGTTACGTTGATTTCCAATTATATTTTTTAACTTTCTGTGCTTTATAATGTATTTTAAACAAATTTTTAAACATAAAATTTGCAAATTTATTAATTTACAAGAAATTCAAAATTATATAATTATCAAAACTAAAGTACACTTCAAATTAAATATTTCTATTTTAGAAAAATATAAAGTATTGTATACTAAATAATAAAAAACTGGCTTGAAAATATGTTGCGAAAAAATCAATAATTTACAATATTTTAACAGTAGATAAAAAAAAACAACAAAATTACGTTTTATTTTACTATAAATTCTCTAAGACGTTTTTTATATAACAAACGTTAGAATTCTATTTTCTTTAGCGATTTGAATTCTTTTAAAATATTTTATCTTTTACTTTTGTGAATAGTATAATAATTTCACTTTTTTTCTAATAATTTTTAGTTTTTTTTTCTTTTGAATAAATTAAGTTTTTTATTCTTTTTAACTGTGTCTTCCTGCTTTGAATGTCCTCGGAGAACTGTTTCTAGTCGTTTAGAAAACTCTTTTCAAATAGCTTTACAAAAGCGAATTGATTACTTTTTTTGTCTTTCTTTCTTACATTTTATTTTGCTGTTGTTATTTTCTCCTCTAACCATAGTTTCACCACCGCCCACCAAAAAATCACCCACTGGAATGTATATCGATTTCATAGTACTCTACAACGTACAACATGTGGTACGCAAGGCATTTAAGAAAAATGCAGTTAAAGATTTTTAATGGCAAACTAAATTTTGGAAAACAATAATATGTAGAAACCTTTAATTAATCGCATTATTTTTGAAGATATAAATATGAAATTAATAAATATATTATTTAAATCATATGGTTAGTGTGTTGTAACAACTGGACAGCCTCTTAAAACGACATTTAAATAGTAAAAGTGCGGTCCAAGGGACACTGAATATTTTCTTGGATGTTCTCATAAAGGTCTCCACCTGTGTGATTTTAAAGTTTGGATGTCGTCTTCTGTGCTCGGAGGCTGCATTTTGGCTACTTTGAAATTTTCTCCATTGAGTATCACTCAACGAAAGAAACTAAATAAGCTGGAGCAGAATAATTGTCTACTGACCTACCAATCATTTTCTTTATCCATATCCCAAGTGCTACTGGCTAGCGCTTAGAGGAAATTGCTTCTACCTTGCAACTTTTGGGAGATTGCAGTAGCATGAGTTGAGGAAATAAAGAGAGTGGTTCACTATCACAATTTGAACCCCATCGACAAGTTTGGGATTTACCTCTTTGGTCCAAGTGGTGATGGCTTTTGCTCAGCAAATCGTTGGTGATAACTAATTAAGTATAGTATAGTCTAGTCCTGAGAGTTTTAACTTGAGTAGAAGTTAAACTACCTAAGAACATTCCATGACAACTGTTTTTTCGTATCGAATAACCCCGAGATATTTCGGCCAAGGGCTGTAAACTAAACAAGAACTGCTCTATAACAATTTGGTATTGTCAACTAGTTTTGGAAAGCGGTTAAGTGTGAACTCAACAGGTACTACCTAGTGAACATTTCTTCAAATTTGTTTTGTATCATACCTATTTATTATTATAATTATTTTTTATTGTCATTATTTTTTTATTATTAATTTTTTTTATTATCACTATTTTTTATTCATTTTTTTACTGAAAAAATATATCCGCAACAATTTTAGTTCGGTATTACGAATAATAAGGTAGATTGTCCTGGATACATGACAATACTTTACGACGGTTCTTTCGTTTTATTCTAGCTTAAAAGGATGTGTTTTTCTTAAAAAATCTAACCTGGTACCAAATTTATTTCTAAATTGCGTTACGAAATTCAAGATTTTTTTAGATTTGAAAAGAGTAAAATATTATTGCTGTTACAAAATATTTGGTAATTTCTGATAGTCATGGTATTTATTTTTGAAAAATTCGTATACAGTTTTTATTTAAAATGTATTTACACACATTTTTATATTTTGTTATTATTTACACAGCTTTAAAAGTCAATTGTTTGCGTTTAACACTGCCAAACATAGATTAAGAACTATATATGTATGTATTTATGTGAGAGATTTTTTTTAATTTAATTTATTTAAGATCACAAAAATATAAAAAAAGCCTTTAAATGGAGATTTAAGTGACCAGTATTTATGCAATATTTGGAGCGATGATCAAATTGTGATGGATACGTTCAAACTTAGATATTTTTTGCTTCATTTTTAATGCAACTTGTCTTGAAGTATTTTGATACAAATTATAGTAACTATTACGGATATGTTTGTATTATTAATTGAAAATTCTTATTTCCTGTATATACAAAATTTCATTCTATTTAGGGTTTTAACCTAAACTTTAACTTTAGAAAATATCCTTTTGTATATCTATAAATTTCTTTGCATATTATTGAACAAATATGTATTATAGAAAATATAGTTCTTTTTGACACTTCGAAGGATCGAATATATTTCTTTTTATATATAAGCTACAGATTGTTGGCACTTTCGAAGAAATATTGCACTAGATAGGATTTTATTAGAGTTTACTCTAGTTGAAAGCTTGACGAACGGTGTTCTTTAATGGAATTTTCAGCATTCAAGTGTCTGGTACGCATGAGCACCAAAAGTAACACAATGATGTTGAGTATTTAATCATGGTACAATAAAATGCATACAAATACGTCTTTAAAAATGAGAAGCGTGGCAAAGACCATAGGAAAAATGAATCATTTAAAATATTTATATTCCCAAAGACAGTTCCAGAGTTTAAAGGAAATTTTAAAATAACATTAAATAATTTGCTGCACTTATATCAGAAAAAATAGTTTTTGTCTTTTGTCAGCCTCTTAACTTTTAAAAATTTAATAAAACATGGAAATATTTAGTTTTTTATCTTTTGAAACTGTTTTTTTTACTATTTAAACAAGTGCTTTGCATATTTTCCACGATAATTTTATTATATATTTTAGTATTTCTCACTTTTTTTAAATTGCTTTTAATTACGCTGTAGTTATTATATTGTTTGAAAAATGTTAACAATTTTAATAATTTTTTGTTTTTTTTTTTACTAATTGTTTTATAATTTTTTTGTTTACCAACTGGATAGATTTCTGACCAGAGACCTGCGCCGAACGATTTTAACGGCGGCAGCGGTTTTTATAAATAATGTCGGCTCAATACTGGCTGATAGCCGGCAGGAAAGTTGACATAACTTTTTTTACATTTTTCAAAACGATGAGCAATTGGATTTGACATCTCCGATTTCAATAAAATTCACTTAAAGTTTTGACAATTTGAAGTATTTTTCAAATCATAAAGTTTTAGACCCATGTCTCTTTCATAAAAAATTGACAAAGGTATATTTATTTATTTATTTATTTATTTATTTATTTATTTATTTATTTATTTATTTTATATTTTATATATTTTAAAATATAAATGGTAGATATCTGTTTTAATTTTTAAAACAAAGATATCACCTCCTTAACGAAATAGCATCACTGAAAATCTTTATTATAACTTTATAGAAGATACAAAAAACTTGCTAAAATCTAAACAAATTGTTCTACAGTAAGACTTTAGAAAAATTGTAATTAAATAGATTTCGGATAACTTTTACAACAAAATTAATAGATATTACATTTTTAATAAATTGGAACCTGAATTCGTAAAAAAAGAAAATCATTGGCTCCGTTAATATAAACGTTATTTTTAGAGCTACAAAAATAAACTATATTTCATCAGAAACACCAATTTGAACGTTTTGATATTACCTTGTTTTGCATTTTCGGCGACGATATACAAAGTCTAATTACACCAAAGTTCAACGGTCAAAATTCAACATATAAAATTCAAATCAGTATATCTCAAAAAGAGATATATTTTAAATTATTAAAAAAATATATTACCTTGACATACATAGTTCTTCTCCCTATGCATATAAAATTTCAAGATGGAGTCTCATTTAGTTTAGAAGTTCTTATTATTTCTTATTAGAAATAAATTCTGAACTATACAAAATAAATTTTTTACTTAGTTTTATAAATTTTATTTTTCTTAATTTTAATTCTATTAATTTTAATTTTTATGAAAATCGAATTTTAGAGAAAAATTTGATTTCAAGTGAAAACTTAAAATTTGAGTAAAGGATCAGTTTACAATAAAAATTAAAGTTATTGGTGAAAATTTAGGTTTTTAGTAAAAAAACTAAAAAATAATAATATTATAAAAACTAAATAAAAGAATCAACCAATTAAAAAAATTAACAGAATTCATTATTTTAAATTTTCATAAAAAAATGTATTATTATAAATAATAATAAAAAAATAAATAAATACCAAAATTCTTAAAAAAAAAGTATTTAACATAAATATGTATTAGTCAAGACAACCACCTCCAATTGAAATGTCTCTGTTTTTGTTAAGTTTGGCAGCACTTTTCAAAACATATGTGAAAACAGACAATTTGACATTTTTCCCTTTTAGGTTAGAAACGGTTGAATAATAATAAAATTTTGTGAAATTTGTGCTAAATTATTGCAATTAAGGGGAAAAATTAATTAAAACTGTGTTTTAAAAACTTTAAAACCTAAAATAGATAAATTTTCCATTATAATATGGCTAAATATTTAGCACAAATAATTGTTTTGGGTGGCCAAGCCATTGGTAGGGCATTTGCCAAAGCTTTAAGACAAGAAATTGCTGCTTCACAGGAAGCAGCCCGTCGAAGTGGTGGTGGACGTCAAGGAGAAAAACGTTCAGAAACAAATGCTAGAACAGGTAAGTTTCTTGAAATCTAAATAATAAACAAATAAACATTTTCCCTATCTATTACCAGGCATGACACTGGATGAGGCCAAACAAATTTTAAACGTTAATGACCTGAATAATCTCGAACAAATTAGCAAAAACTATGAACATTTATTTGCTGTTAATGATAAAGCCAAAGGTGGCTCCTTTTATCTGCAATCCAAAGTTTTCCGTGCTAAAGAACGTATCGATCAAGAACTGAAAGAGGCACTTAAAGCACAACAAGCAAAACAAAAAAAGCCAGACGACTCATCAACAACGGGGACAGATGATAAACAACGATGAGTGTTAGTAAAATTATAAATGTGCTATAATTTCTTGTTTATTTTTTTTTTATAGATTTTATAAATTTATCTTCCTATTACAATTTATTGTAAAAAACAAAATGATAGAAATTCAATATTTTAAGACAAAAACTACAAACAAATAAATCTAGGCTTTCAATGCGTATTTTAAGAATGAATCAAATTAATAGCAGGGAATTGCATTATAGTCCTTGTTTAGTTCAGACTGTTTTGTAAATAAAATACAAGTTTAAGTTTTGCTTAATTTGCTTTATAAAATAAGTTTGATTTTTTTTATGTTATTATATAGTAAATAATGAACGATTGTTGTTAAATGAAAATACAGTTAGATATAAATATTTCTCAAAAGAGGTGTTGTTTTAATCACTGAACAGCTGGATTTAAACGTTAATATAGAAAATTCCCATTGTGTACTGTACAAAATATTTGTAAAATTGATCGTTAATCTATTGTTAACAAAGGATTAGATTTACAAGTGTAAAATTAAATATAATAATAGTAATGATTAGTTAAAATCAGGGACCGTAACGATTATGAGTTTGATGATAATAATCTATGGTTTAAACCATAGATTATAACATAGATATGAAGTTCAGTTGTCAAAAACCTAAGTGGATTGTCAAAAAAACATGAGTCTAAGAATGTTTTAGTAAAAAATTTCAGTGAAAACAAAAACAATTGTAGTAAGTGTGCTTTTTGAGTATTTCTTTTCAATTGAGTTTTTTTGAGCTTCATATCTATATTCTGTAATCTATGGTTAATACCATAGATTATTACATAGATATGAAGTTCCATTGTCAATAACCTAAGTCGGTTGCCAAGAAAACCTAAGCCTATGAATGTGTTAGTAAAAAATTTCATTGAAAACAAAAACAATTATAGTACGTGTGTTTTTTTGAGTATTTTTTCAATCTATGTTAGTAATCTATGGTCAATACAATAGAGTTTGATATATAAAGTCAAAGTAGCTATGACTAATATATACTTTTTACGGTTTTAACTTAACTTGATTTTAACTTAATTCAAAAATAATAATTTATCACAATTGCAAAGTAAGTGTTAATAAGTCTGGATCTAAGAAGAGGAAGATTTCAGAAGTGATTTTAAACAAAATTTTAAAGTTTCGATTCTGTGAAGCAAAACTAATTTTTTCAAGTTTAAATTTTTAAAAAATAGTTTGAAAACCTAAACTTGAAAAAAAGGTGCAAATTGGTAAAAAAAACTTTTTTTATTCGATTCCTGTGGTACATTAAAACTTACTTTTTTTCTTTTTAGAAAAATGACTTACAGTATTTTTCAAGATGTTCATTTTTCGAATGTCGAATAGACCGTTTTTTTTTGGTATTTAAAAAATAGCATTTTATCTCAGAAAACGTACTAAATAGTGATTTTAAATAGAAATTTAGGAATAATTGTTCATACATACGGATTTCTAAGGTTTCAAAAATATAGATTAAACAAATTAGTAATAATTGTATTAAAATAAATTTGTTTCTTTTTATCTTTTAACACCTGTAATATTTTTTTACACTCATTTTGTATCTAATTTTCTTCGTATTTACAAAGTTTCAGCTGCAGAACATTTCAATTGATACTGGTCTACATATTAAGCCATAGTTTCTGTTTATGTTAAGTAAAATAATAATGTCAATTTTTTTTAGACAATCTAAAATATTTACGCCTCAATTTTAATGTGTAAAAGAGTTCGTTATTTATTTTTTATTATTTTCAAATCATTATAAAACAATGAACAAAAATAACAAAATTGGAAACTTATATTATTTGCTAAAATTTTTGTAAGATTAATAAAAGAATATCCAAGTATTTACAAGGGGCATTAGTACAAAGAAATTTACGAATTGTGTTAATTTTTCCGGTTTAATAAAAACACTCCGCATATTTTGATGTATATATATTCGAGTAATCGGACTATTTACGGCGTAATAATACACACATTTTTTGAAGATGACTAAAAATTAATTTATAGCAACAAAAATATTTTACAGCACTTAAAACATATTTTGACTCAAATTTATGAAATAAGATTACAGTCAACATAATTAGCATTGTCTTATTTAATTTTTAGAAAATGCTGCTGTGAGCTTTCATTTTAATCGTTTTTCTATTTTTTTTTTTTTTTTAAATTATATTTTAAATATATATTTTTTATATTTTAAAAGCTATAGAGGAAAATTATGATTTTGTTTTGAAATTGTCAGCTCTAGAACTAGTTCTTTGGAAGTTTAATCTAGCCAATACCCATTCTATAGAACTCATATCATGGAATCGTTGGGGATCGTTTTTTAGAATATGTTTTTATTTTTATTTCTATT
>MINK01172414.1:0-30771 GCA_001735545.1 Phormia regina
TTTTCTTTTTGGTTTCACATTTGTTATTAATAATTTCATTAAACAAAAATGTTAACAATTTATTAATATAACAATTGTAATTCTTCGAATCTTTTCTAACCGATGTATGTCATTAATTTCCTTTAAATGTGTTGTTGCGTATAAATGTTCATAAAGTTAACCAAACTGAAACTATTAAATTACATTAAAAAGACACACACACATCCACACAATATGACTATAATTTTTCCTATTATTTCCCTCTTTTTTGTGGTCTTAAAAGTTTCTCCACAATCTCGTATTTAATATTAAATAGTTTAACTTTGAAATAAACATTTTATACTGATTTTAATAATTAGGTATGAGTTAAAAAAAAAAAAAAAAAAACCACACAAATTTATCAGAAAACCGCATTCACATTTGCATATAACATTCAGTATAATGTTTTTCCCTTCATACACCCCGTAATGATATTAATTCATTTTAAAAGTTCTCTTTTAACTTATTTAAACATATATATTAAAAAAAAAACATAAGTATATTTTTTTACGCTATTTTACCTCAAGTTACACTCACTCAACACAGCAACACTTTTATATTTATTTATTTTTTTCATCTTTATCTTTTACTAGTAGTTTTTTTTTTCTTTCATATTTTAATTTATATTAAAACACTTTATGAAAAAATTTTGTAATAATTACGCATATAATTAGTTCCTTTATTACAAATGAACTGGAGTTTTTTCTTCCTTTATTATTATTATTATTTTTTTTTAATTTTAGGAAAAAATTTTAAAATGAAATAATATAAAAAAAAAAAAAATTGTAATCCTTTCAGCACAAGATTAACTATAATTTTACTCTTGTGCACTTTTACGTTGAAAAAAAAAAAAAAGAAAAAATACTACATCCATTAAATAAAACATACAGAGAGTTAGAGAAGCGAGTAAAAGGGTAGTACGAAGAAAAAAAAAATAATAAAAAAAATAACCGGTTAAATGTTACAGATTAAAAATTTATTATAGAACAAGCCACTTCACTACTACTAACGACCACTAATTATGAGTATGTGTACTACATATACATACAAATACTCTTTTAGATATATTACATACACATAGATAAACATAGTAGAATGCATTAATAAGTATGTATTTGTGAGTATAATTTAAAATACGGACAAATATTTTATAGTATGTACAGTGTGGATTAAAATTGCATTGAATATTATATAAATATGTAAGTTAATGACGATGCTCTAAGAATATAGACACCTGGTACTTTTAAACAGATATGAGGAATATCTGAACTCTTTACCGTATTTCTGAAACTTCTTAATTATTGTTTAAAAACAATTGTAGGAAGTTAAAATATTAAAGTTTCTTTAGTACGAGATAACTACACATACATTCTTAGAAAATTTATTATCTATAAAAAATATTTGTTGTTAATAAAAAATATTACAGCAACTGCCTTCTATAAATAGAAGATTTAAATTTCTTTGCAACATTTATTTATAATTTGAATTATGAATGTACCGTTTTACACTGGGTGCAATATTGAGGGAATCAGTTAGCATCGCCAGGCATTTATGACAAGTAAAGCACAGTTTGAAGTTAACGTCGTAAACGGTGTGAAAGATGTGGTTACAAGTATCGTAAACGGACATCCGACTCAAAAGATCGTAAACAAGTTTGCATTATGGACTATAATTAGACACAGGGAGTTTAATTTTACTTTTTAATAACTAAAAAGGGTTATCATCCATAACTTCTATTTTTTTTATTATGTTTAAAGCTTGTTTATTATATTATTTTTTGTCCTTTTTTTGTTTCATTGAGATCTTTTATCTTCGTTAAATTAGTGAAAATATTTATCTCCCTAAATGATTAAGTTTCAGTGTTCCGTTTTACTTTCTATTTAAGGTAAATATTTACTAAGAAAAATTCGAATTTTGCGATATATTTTTCAAAAATGTTATGCTCTATTACATTTTTTTTTCTGTCACAGTCCCTATTTTACAGATAGATAAACACAAACACTCATCTTTACTCTATTTTACTCTCTGTTTTACTAAATTTGTTATGTATGAAAGTGTAATTTGGTTTAAAATACTGAAAAATATTTAACACCCACTTATGTACGTACACACACATAAATGACATAAACTCCTGTGTTCGGTACTACTTATAACGACTACATGTTTATATATAAATATATGTATAACTGCATTAGTCCAAAGGTTTACTTACATACACATATGTATGTATTTATGTTCATAAGATGATTATATGTGTATGTGTGTGTGTGTGTGTGTGTGTGTTTATTAAAACACTAACTACAATTTCCGTTTTAAAAATTGTTTAAATGTATGTATGCATGAGATGAATAGAGTTGTAGATGTATGTATCACATGCTTAAAGCTTAAATAAACCACTTTGATATTGTTAGAATAACTTGTTTAAGTAACATCTTCCGCTTCTTCCTTTGATGTTGTATGAGTATTTTTATTTTATTTTTTATTTTTTTTTTTTCCTTCAGCTACTTAGTTAAGATACTGTAAAGGGAAATACTAAATATATATATATAGAGTGTTTTAAAATGTACTTATGCATGGATATACTAAATATTATACTAAAATAAGAAAATTATAAAGATACTGTACAGAAGGAGTGGTTGTTGATGATGATTAGCTAGTTACTGGGATGTAGTTTGTAATAGAAATTACAACTTGAATTTGTTGTATAATAAAAGCGTATCGTATTATATGTATCAGCAGCCATTAAATGTATTTCCGTTTTGGGTGCAATAAAAAAGTTTTCTTCTCTATTTTCTCATTTTTTTTTTTAAGGAATTAACTAATGTCCACTTAATAGAGTGAGTACGAGTTGGTTATATGTTTTTGGTTAAGTTTTGTAGTTGTATGATTTTAAGTAAGGAAACGTGTATAGAAAGATGTTGGCAAATGGTTAAAAAGCCAGAATTTATATTATAGTTATTGTGGTGTG
The DNA here is from genome assembly GCA_001735545.1 of Phormia regina. Taxonomy (NCBI): domain Eukaryota; kingdom Metazoa; phylum Arthropoda; class Insecta; order Diptera; family Calliphoridae; genus Phormia; species Phormia regina. The sequence goes on from MINK01172414.1 coordinate 2,987, forward strand.
TGTGTGTGTAAATTAAAATCATTTATATTTGCTTGTGTGCTGTACGAGTGTGAATAAATCTTTTGCTTTATAGTTTATTAGTTTATTACGAAATTTACTCTTTGCAAGGACCTTCTGATAGTTCTCTAAAAGCTCTTACTTCTTAAATGTATTGCTTTCGTGATAAGAGGTGAAAATAATTTATATATTTTTGCACACAGATATTACCAAAAGAAATATGCACACAAATGGAGTCATATATATGTATTCTTGGTAGATTTTTGTTTTTTTGTTTTGTTTTTTACCACATATGAGGTTTTAAAATAATTAAGTTAGAATATTTAAAGCTTTAAAATTTAACTTTATGAAACTAACTATTTGTAATTCAAATAACTATTTTCTTGTTATATTTCTATTGATTTCTTGACTTTTTTTAAAGTAATATTTTATTGTTTTATATAATCCAATTTGTTATTTTTAATAAATAATAAATATGTATGTCTGTATGTTTGTATAGAAAATTTTATTTGTTTTCAGTTCAAATATTGAAATTTGTCTTTTCTTTTTCTTTTTTCTATGTGCATTTCTTGTGAATGTATTTTAAATGCAATATTCCGGATGACATACACACAGTCAGTCTTTTCGTCTATCTGCATTGACATAAATGTGAATAATATAAATAATATTACAAGTAAATTTAAAACTAGAAAAGTAAAGAAAATATCATACTGAAAAATACCTACTTCAAAGACATTTTGTCTGAAGCAGCAGCTTTGGAGATCTCCAAAGACAAGAAAAACTTTAATTCCATTTTACTTGTGGGAAATAATAATAGAATGTAAAAAAAAATATATATAAAATATAAAACATATTGATGTTTTATGCAAAACTAAAGCAGATGGTTATCTATTCTTTTTTTCAACAGAATATAAATTTTATTTTATTTTTTTTATATTTTTTTTTTGTAATAACTAGACAAATTTTACTATCACTCAGGATGGTTATTGTGTTTGTGTGTGTGTGGTTGTATGAGCTATAAGAGTTTGCAAAAAGGAAATATTATTATTAAAACTCAACACGAATTGAAAAGTAAATTATAATAAATAGACAGATAAAAAGACAAACAGACAGACAGACATACAGCCGAGCATAATAAAAGAATAACATGCTCATTTGTTCCAAAGAATAGATGAGCACCTGAACCTGAAGATTTTTCTTGCGGCTTTACGACGAACTACGAAAAAAAAAATAAATAAAAAAAAACTGACTAGAAAAATAAGGTTAAAAAGTGGAAATATGGTGGCGTTGGAGGAAGGAAGGAAGGAGTAAGTAAAAAGAAGAATAGAAAATGGCTCACGTAGTTGAAACATATTTTTTGTTCGCGCTTAAAAATTAAGCTTTTAAATGCAAATAAAGTTGATGACAGAAAGCAGACGCCAAATAACATTGTGTGATTGTGCCGGTGATTGTTATGTGATGGCATTGCTGATGGCGCATCATTCTTTACCTCACATCTCTATCCCTCTTCCTGGCCACCTTGTTTGCTCTTATCGTTGGCACTTTTGTGTCATTTGTAGTTAATGTCGTTATTGTCGGTCACTTATGACTAATGTCGACAATAACGTTGACATTATGTTATAGCTGCCACTTATAGTTACATGCATCTACATCTACTTTAAATCCCTACCAATTCCCTCCTCCTTTCGTCAGCTACTACCTTTAGCCATTTATTTTTCATATTTAAGAGCATTGAGTGGTACTGTGGTTGTTGTAAAACAAAAGCATAAAAGCCGTTTTAAATCAAAAATATTGGTCAAAATATATCACGAAAGTAGAAAAACAGCAGAATTTATAAAACAAAAATTGTAAATTTGAACGTGGATTTTTTCATTCTTTCCATGTTTTATTTATTTGTTTTTTCTTTCTTTCTTTCTTTCTTCCAAAAAGCTTAAGAGGATAAAAGCATATACACACATAAACATACATATATATTTTACAACACAGATTTATAGTGGTTTGACTGGTAATAGAGAAAAATTATTAAAATGAAAACAAAACAAAGAGAGAAAAAAATAAAGTAAGAAAAATGGAAAACGGATATAAGTACGGAAATCACGCAAATGTTAAAGGTTTACGTGTAAATGTCAAACTAATAGATGGTAAATGGCGTTTAAATTGTAAAATCATCATTTATAAACATAGTTATTGGACGAAAAGTTATTATTAGGTAAAAAATACACACACACACACACATATATAAACATATATTTTATTTAAAACCAGTGTCCGTAAATACATTTAAAGGTATTAAATAGAAGCAGCTTTAGTCACTGATGAAGACATGAATTGATAAAATTTTTGAAGGATATACTGGATAAAACAACAAACACATAAGGATAAGAAATATGTTGAAATGTTCTTAGGCGGATTTAGTTAGTTGAAAATTGATGATTAATTTTAAAGTAAATATGCTTTTAAACTTGATGAATGTTGTTCTAATGTTATAATTGAACTTTAGATAAAAATACCTACATTTTTGAGATACAATTTTTATAATAAAATTTATTATCATAAAGGTTTTTATCATTTTTGGTTATTCAAGCCAGAAAAGGCTTGATTACTAATATAATTCGGAGTGCTGAATTGGAGACTTTACTATATGTGTGTGAATTGTTATGTCTTCAATAAAAAGTGTCAATTGAAAAGTTTGTCAGTTGTGTTTCCCTTCATTACATTTTGCCAGAATTACATTCTAATATGTGGATTATTTACCTAATCTGATAACACTTTTTATAATGATATAATCATGGTAATAATAATATGATCCAACTATTATATATTATGATCCAATCAAATTCAACTTAACAATACTTTAAAATTGACACAAACACCTTACTCTACCTCTCCGCATAGAAATTTGAAGAGAGAGAGAGAGAGAGAGATAAATTTTTACAAGACTATAGGTTATTACCAGAGAAACAAAAATATGCAATTGAATGTTTTTTCCTGGACGTTGAATGAAGCCATTTATTAAATATTTATGCGTTTCACAATAAATAAATTATTTTGACATAGATTTGTTAGTGAATATTTTTGCATATTTTACTCTTAGCGGAATATTTTTGCATTTGCATATTTTTAGCATATTTTATTATTTTTGGGACATATTTAACACATGTTTTGAAATTTTAGGAATAGTTTGTTATTTCGTGAAATTGTTTTTAATTTTAATTTTATAAATAAAAAAAAAATTATAATAATAATAAATTTTAAAATTATCTTTAATGTGGATACCACTATCAGGTCAGGTCAGGGATCGATATAATAATTTTAATAATTTCAGAACTAATAATAGTAAGAAAATAGAGGATCAATAACATTTTTATGAGATACAATCAATGGGAGTCAATTTAAGTTTGGATTTGTTTTTCTCTTTTGACAGCATATTTAATGCACATAAAATATATTTGTTTAGAGTATATTGTGGTTTCTCTTGTTATGAGAGCATTGCGCCAAAATGCGAGTGCTTGTGAAACTAAAACCAATCGTGAACTGATTTGAATTCAGTGCCTTAAATAATATTCCTAGCGAATTGGGATTAAAAGTAGAGCTGTATATGTATGTGCTATTACTAGGGATGCCAAACTCGACTTGTTGTTGTTGAAAATCTCAGGATTTGGGATTTAAAAATTTAAAATTTTTCGGGATTTATTTTTTAAAGAAAACATATTTTTAACATAAGAAATAATTAATTTTGTATACATTTTTCAATTAAAGAAATTATAGCCCTACATCCCTATGTCGAAAATCAAAGCGAACGAAAGCAACTACGCTTTATAAAGTGATAAAACTTTCTTGAATGAAGTGACTTAATTCCTCTTAAAAAATATTTTTAATTTAATCCAAAACTTGTAATTCTTTGATTTTTTCTCATCTCAAAATAAAAAATCGAATTTAAGTTTTCTTGTCTTTGTACACTTACATACATATTTAAAAAGAAAATTACATTCAACCAATTTAATTGGCTTAAACTTAAGCTACATTGAGTTGTCATTGGCATAGAAATAACTATCCAAATAAATGTTCTCATTTTCATACATACGTACATATAGCAAACAAATATATATTATTTATTTGTGTTTTATAAAAAAAAAAGTTTCATTCTATTTAAAACAATTGCAATCATGTTCATTTGTTTTTATAGTTTTATAAAAAAAAAAAATACCACCTGGAGTATTGGAAAATAGTTCTATTACCCCTCAAATTAAGTAAGTTGCATGCAGTTGTTTCTTCATCGTTATCATCATCATCATCATCTGCTTTTTTTGTTTGTACTTCTTGGCTTTTATGTTCTTGTTGTTATTATTGTTCTTGTTGTTATTTGTTTAGTTGAGGATTTTTTTGTTTGTTTGTGTAGTTTTCATTTGTGCAGTAAATAAACCATAAATGACAGTTTTAGATTTCTTGTACAACTATTACGGAAATTTTAACAGTAGAAAATGAAATGAAAAATACTATATGTACTTGAGCTATGAAACAAAAACACACAAAAAAAAAAAAAAAAAAAGAAAAAATGAATTGAAATCCCAAAACATAAAATATGTACTTAATACAACAACAACAACAGAACTTAGAGGAAATAATAAAAGAACATTCTTATACAATACAATATTACTGAAAATACACTGAGGGAATAACTGACTTAATTGTACTTGATTTAGTTATGTACTAGAGTTTAGTAAATATTATTTCATTGAAATATTATCATGAATTACTTTGTTGAAATAACTAACAAATTGTTACTTTGAACTTTATATTAAAATGTCAATGCTGAAGAGGTAATTACCACCTGATGAGCATAAAACAAACATTTCAAATTTCAGTTATTTTGAAATTACATTCATATCAAGTTTGATCTATTATTTTTCCCAGTGCAATTAACAATAAGTACTAAAATATGAACTAAATGTTCATAACAGTTGCCGATTTTCAAATAAAGTAGAAAGGGGAAAAGAAAGGAAGACGTTGTAACTAAGAGAGAATAAAACCCCCTTAAGTAAAACTATAGAACTAAAGAAGGCAAAAGTTAAGAAAGAAAATGACATTTTCATAGAACTAAATGGAGGAATTGCAGAAAATAAGACAACAAACAAAGAAAAAGACAAAAAAACTGACAGAGAGACAGACAAACAGATAGAAAGTAAATATTAAAATAAAAAGCAAAAATACTATATTTTATTGTGGGAGAAAAACAAAAACAAATCCTTATGACAACCTTTAATTTCACCAAGGAAATCAGAAGACAAAATGAAGCAACAGCAATTGTCCGGGAGCGTAGCCCAGGAGTATATTTTTGGGTTAGAAAGTCATACTTGTATTATTGAAATCTGTACATAATGTATTGTGAATTATATATATATTTTTTAAAAGATTATTATATATCGTTTAAGAAAATGTCATCAATGTTTTACTACAACCCCTGTGGGTATTTTTAACTGTTGACTATTTAAGAGACTATATAACTTTTATTGTACACTTCAGTAATATTAGAGAGTTCTCTTAAATGCTACATGAAGAAAATAATAATTTAAATTATGAAATGTAACGTATTAAATTATTTTTAAATTCAAACAACTTTAACTCTGATTACCAGGGAAACCAAAAGTATTTAATATAATTGTTTGTCAGTGTTTCAAATTAACATAAGTTACTTATCCGTTTTTAACAATTCTAAGAATTTTGGCATCGATTTATTCCAGCATATTTTAATAGATAGTGCGATAGAAAAAATCTTAACAAACGTTTTGTCCCATAACTTTTTTCCGAAGCAATATTTACAACTTTGTTTGATCTAGGTATCTTTTAAAAATTAAGTCAGTAATTATTAAACAATTTCATAAAAAAAAAAATCCAAATTGGCCAAATAATTAAATTCTGTATTAAATAGAATCAGTAGAATTTGACAATTGATTGAATATATGGTTTGGGGAGAAAAAAGGTCTCTATGGTATTATGAAAGCTAAAATAACTAAAATCATATTGAAAAGAACTCCAAACACATTTAGTAGAAAAACACTCCTGACTGCTAAGTACTCAGACTATTTGGTATGAAAAGTTAATGTTCCAGACTAGAATGCTGCAACAACGTTTAGAAACCAAGAATAGGGTGCGGAAATTAAAATCAAATCTCATATTGCAAAATGCAAAATTTGTATGTTGATGACGGTCGAGGCTATGTTAAGATAAGTTTAGGATTAAAAATCATTTAAAATTTCCTAAAGAATTCCTGGTTTAGAAAGATTTATGCAGCTGCGGTCAAAGAAGCAAGTTATTTGTTACAGCGGGTTGTACAAATATCTCAAAATACAACAAAGAATGTTTGTAAATAAATATTTTTCCTTTCATAAGAGGTTCATATATTTTTGGTTCGATTTGACTTCATTTTATTTCCTAAGAACGCTCAGGATTGGTATCAGAACAATTAAATAGTTTCTGTACTGAAAGAAGTCAATTCTCCAAATGACCTGTCGCTAAGACCAGTGAAGATATACTGGACTTTTGTGATGAAATAATTGAAGAGGACCAAAGAGGTGTCACAAAATATTGAAGATTTTAAAAAGTGATGGGGTGGAATATTCCAAAAAAAGAAAAAAAAAAAAATGGCTGAAACAATTATCAAATCACAAATAGAAGGATGGTCAATAAAGGTCGACAAGTTCGTAAGTAGTGGTTAGTAGAATAAAAATTATATTTTTTCTATAATCCGTGGTATACTATCAGTTAAACAAAGAAACATTCAAAACTCTATGATCTACCGTTTCTAAATTATTGAATTTTATACATGTATGTTAAGATTTTTTCTAACGCACTCACTCCTTATATTTAAATAACAGAGTTACAAAATGAAATATAATTCCAGCGGCAAGGAGATTCTCGTTAAATTCAGATACATGATATTAATTGAATTAACTCTAGTTCTCGCGATAAATTTTGTCGAAAAAAGAAAAAAAAAAAAATTAAAAAAAAAGTCTAATAAAAATTGTCTATAAGTCGTTCTTAAATTATTTTTTAATACAGTTATGGAGATAAAATGTATATTTTATTCCTATTGAATTTGCCACATAGTAATGTTACCAAAAATTAAGACAGTCGTAATCTCTATCTCTTTACTCCTGGTAGAGTATCACAATAACAAATATCTACACTTGTATTTAAATTTACTACATCAAACATCATCGTCCTCATCATTGTCCTCATCATCGTCATCATCATCATCACCATCATCACCATCATCGTGCTGTTTGTATTGCATGTTGTTATTTAATAGTTGTATATTGTACATCATTACATTCCAGCAGTTAAGGATGACTGTTCCCGAACTAGTGACTTTACCATCACTTTAAAGTTATAACTCAAATTACGTGACCAACTATTTTATCATGTACATAATCTATGACTTCATTCTCTATTACTTAAGGACAGTTAAAAAGTCAATAATAGACTGACGAAAACACACATTAAAATCATATGAACTAAATAAATATAATTTAAGATAATTTAACTGCTATTGGTCTTAAACAAAGCTACTGGGATTCTTTCTTCTAGTTTTGTTTTTATATTTCTATTGTACTTAGTTAAGTAAATGTGAGTGTATATTTAAGTATATGAGTGAGTTTTTATACTTTGCTTCTAACATGATTTGTATGAGAGTATATTTGAATGAATGAATGAATGTATGAATGTACATATGATGATTGCATTATTGTTGTTTTTTCTTTCTTGTCGTATTTGTATGACTTTTTCAAGTGGAAATGAATCGAACAATTGCAATGTCGATGTCGTTGCATGTCTGTCTTTCTTGTTTTTTTTTTTTTTAATTTTTCTATATGACTTTGTAGTTGTTGTAGTGTGTGTGACTTTGCTGTTTTTATTTTGTCAATTCTATTATTATTTTCTTATTTGCTACAAATACTTGATTTGGTTGACTGTCAGTTATTACTGGCATCGACTGCGCTTTGTTTATTTGATTTGAATGAAAACTCATTGAGTTTAAGAATTGGGAAACTTTATTTTTTTATTTTATGTTTTCAATTATTTTTAAAGATGTTAAATAAAATAGAAAGAATTAAAAGTTAAAAAAAAAACAATATAAACATTATTGTCTTATATTTAATAAATATTTGATTTTAGTTTGTGGTAATTGAGAAACTAATTTAATTCCTTAATGGCTCATTTGAAAACGTTATTCAATGGTTTTAAGATTAAATGGATAACCACGTGTTTTTTGTGATAAAAATATTTATGTTTATAGAAAATACTTAGCTGTATTAAGTTCAATGTACTAACCTTATTTCAGTATCATATCTCATTTGATAACTATTTAAAGACATAGTAATATTTATGGAAATAAGTCCCCATATTGTAATTTCTTAGATATTTTAACCCAGCTTCTGCAATATTTTAATAATGGAGACGATTGAAAATTTTATTGTAGAAATATAATGAGATAGTTGTTGAAAAGGACCTAAAATTTTAAAGGAACTTGAAATTATTTTCAAGATTTTTCTACCAATAATCAATCAAAATCAGTCTGAATGCCTTATGTTTTGAAATAAGTCACAACAATTATTTTTTTTAATATATAAATTTTGAAGAAAAAGTGTATGAATCTGATATTTTTGTCGCCAAACGAATCGACCCCTTTGTTTTTTTACTTTTAATCAAAATTTAATAAACACATTCAATTAAAAATAATAAAAAAAAAAAATAAATAAATAAATAGATTTAAGTATGATTTTATTTCCTATACACATTTTTAATTCATTCAATCATCCACTTGATTGTTTTAATTAATTTATTAATTGGAAATATTTTTTAGTTTTTCATTTCTTACAATTTGCCTTTTATTTTTTCGTAATTTAGGAGATACTGATTTGTTAAAAAAAAATAGAATTTGTTTTTCGCTAATTAAAAGAATTGAAATAAGTAAAATGCCATACACACACATATCCATTAACGACACTTTCGTTGAAATTTGTCGTCATGAAAATGCTTGTAGGGGATAAGTTTGATTAAAAGTCACATATATTGTCATCTAACCTCCTTTTCGGTGACTGTAATATCAAAATATACTGAATTATCATACATATATGCTACACACGACATGCTGCATGACAATGTCATCAACAACTAACAGATAAATAAAAACATTTATTAACTTATGAAAATATAGAGAATGTTATAGCTGAAGTGGTTAATGCGCTTTACTATTCAATATTATTCAATAAGGAAAAAAGAAATTGGTGGCGTGGGTTCAAATTTTGAAGGAACCCAACTGTTTTTTTTTTATTTATTTTTCTTAATATGGTTGACGAAAATATGCATATCGTGTCGCACAGGTTATCGTTGATGACTTAAGTGACCTTTGTTTGAAAATGTCAACAAAGTTTGTTCAGAGTTGTCTTATATGTGTCATCGAAGACTGTGTCAAATCATCAAGACATCGACGATATTTTCTGCAGGAAATGGCCTACTGGGTAAAATTAGTCTTTTAAAATTACAAGTGTGAAGCTTTGGGACAAACAATTTATAAACTGCATTTAGGTTTATAAAAAGAGAACATTTTAAAAAAAAAACTAAATTATTTTAGATTATCAATATAACTTTCATATTTGACATTTATTTAAGTCAACAAAGAAATTTTTATTTAAAAAATCCCTGAATTATTTATTTTTTTTTTTTCAATTTTCATAAAATTTAAACATATGTACGTACTTTGTTAATTGAAAAATTCAGCTGGGTTTTACATTATTTCTTATTTGTGTCACTTCACTTGTTAAACCCTCCTCCCTTAAGCAAATAATTTGACACATTTCAACGTTGTTTTTTTGTCTTGCTTTGCTGCTGTTGGTGCAAAAAAAAAAAGAATAAAACTCAATTACTAATTGTTCACTCGTCATTATCAATATTTGTATGTTTGTATTCATTCATTCGTAATACACTAATGACCTTCATTCACTCCTTTATATTTGTCTGTTTCTATATTTTAAGTGAATGTTTGTTTGCTTGTTGCTGTTATATCAGTTCATTCGTTCATTCATTCATTTATTCAAATTCATTTGGAATTTTCTGTGGGAATTAATGTTACGACTTTTAATACTTTTAATAATTTCCCCCCGTACTTGTTTTTTATTTCTACATTCTTCGCTCATAATTCAAGAATTTTAGTTTTTGCACTCATTTCATTTGGTTGTTTAAGTTCTTTTTTCGTTATTTTCTGAAAAGTTAGTTTTTAGTCCTTTTTTAAATATAAAATTTGTGATTACAATTGTTAGGTTGTCTTGTCACCTCATGCTGATTTCTTTTATTAGAAACAGGCAGGTTTTCTGTACAACAAAATGATGCAAAAACTAAAAAAAGGGCATGAATACAATACCAGAGAAAAACTAGAATTGTTCATGTTTGAAATCATAGATGAATGCAGCACCAGCACCACTATCTGTTGGAGTATAAAGTTGGAAGGAATTGTTTTTATTGTCCTTGAAATGAAAGAGAAATTAAAATTTATATTCAAAATGATGAAGAGAAAAGAAGAGCAATACAATAGAACAGTCAGTTGGGTTTAGAATTTTTAAATGAATTTCTCAAAAACAATACAAAAACAATGGAATTAAGTAGGGTTTTATTAATATCCTTGAGGAATTCGTTTTTGTCACAGGTGTAATTTTAGTTTTTAGAATGAATTAGAGATTTAATTAATTAGAAATTAGCAATTAGATTCTTACTTATTATTTGTTCTAAGATAACAAGATACTCTGGTAGTATAGATTCTGAATATAATTTTTTTATTAAAAGGAGGGGAAGTAAGTATGAAATCTCTGGATTCACTATAAGATTAACATCCAGCTGTATAATCGTTGCGAAGTTTTGCAAGCTGATACTTCAATCAACGTGGACTGAAGTATTAGCTTGATTTTTTTTTCAAATTTTGATTTGTAAGTTATTTAAATTTAACTTTTCATTTATAAAACATTAAATGGGTCGAAAAATAAGTCTTTAATACCCTTCATCATCTTACAGGCAAATAATATGAGCGCTACTGCAGTTTTTACGATAAGAAATAATAATTTCTAAAATAGTTCTATGATTATTTCAATTTATACTGAAACATGATTTTGTCTATTTTCATTTGGTTTCTATCTTTATTAAGAAAAATTTAATTTCAAATTTTAATTATAGTGACTTTTGTTACTATTCACTGTAATCATAAAAAATATCTTACAAATTTATATCTAATATTCCAGTATGTCTCATGTAAATAAATATCAATCACTAAATTTTATTAGAAAAAATTAATTTAGAAAATTCTTAATATGCATTCTTGTTAATTGAAATAATTGTTAATATTTAATTCTGTTAATTCTAATCGCATAAAAGAATTCATTAATTTTTTTCCACTCATCTTTTCACTTCTAATTGTCTGGTTCAATTAAATTCTTAAATCTTGATTTATATTTATAATTCATTAAATCGTTAAATAAGAAAACCAATCAGCTATAAAATAATTTTCCGCCTGCATAACAACAGGCATCAATTTACAATATAAATTGAACTTATACATATATACAAACGCACACACCTACTTAAACTCATAAACACACACATACATGTACACAGAGAGTTCTTTGAAAACGATATTTATTTACACACTACAAAAATACACATATATATACACACACACACACACACTCACACACAGACAGTCAGGCAGGCAGATTTACCATTAATACAAAACTTACAAAGACGTAAGTAAATATGTAAGTAAGTACAAGTATTAAGAAAAAAAATGAGAATTACTGTTTACCCTCTTTCAGGCAGAAAGACTCAAATAGGAACCACAAACAATCCTCATCATATTACCTAAAAATAAGTATAAAGTTAAACGGTTGTTTGTGCGGTAAGGGTCGATAAACCAAGTATTCAACCATAAACATCACAACAAATAGTTGCTATAAAAGAGAAATGCTGGCAGCAGTAGCAATAGCAGCTACAGCAAAGTCCAAAATACAGCACAACAACCTTTTGCAATCAGCAAGCAAATAATATGAATGACAAATACACCAGCAGAAGAATTCTTAAAACGATTCACAATCACAAGATGAAATTAAACTTGAAGTTAAAAGAGATTTTCAATTTGATATTTACTTTTGTATCAGGAAAGGTACATATAGGTACTTTTTCGTTATTAATTGTTACTGAAATAAGGACAATTTCACATTACCTTGAGATATATATTTAAATACTGATGCAACATTCTATTGGATTTTATTTTAAAAGTTTTTGTTTTGTTCCTATAAAAGTACCAATGTTTTTCCCCATTTTATCCCTTATGTTATATTTAAGTAAGTGTATAATTAATTGTGTTAGTATTTGTGTGTGTATGAGTATTTGCGAATGCTTGAATAAATGAAAACATTTTGTAAACCTTAAGTGATCAATTAAATTTACTACTAACTATATCAACAATTAGACACACACTTGCTCAACTACACATTCATTCATTCACTCATATACTCAAACACTTATGTATGTATGCATGTATGTGTATTTGTATAAATTTAAAAGACTGCAATCAATATCATTGTATATTATACGCATTATTTAACGCCCACATGATGATGTATGTATCAGGTTAAGTTATCTTGTATATGAATGAATGAATGAATGAATGTATGTATGTAGAAGTTTACATATATATACATATGTATATATGTAGTATGTAATGTCCTATGTTTGTATGTTTGTAATATTACTATTATAATTGGTTTTCTTTAATATTACGAAAATGAAATTAAGTAATAAAATTGTTACTTAAAGCAATTTTGTACGTAATACTTATGAAGATTATATTTAACAGAATTGCTGTAAAATATATGTAATCATATGTGTAAATTTTGTATATTTTATTTAATACACTTGTGTGGATAAATATAATAAATTAAGTATTAGTATTTTGTTTATCCCGTATATGGTTTTATTAATATAATAACTTTAGTTGAGAGAAAAACATGATTAAATTAAATGGTAAAATTTTTCCAGGGCTTTCGAGTTTAGTTGTCTTTTGCGAAATGTCATTATCATTGATACAAAAATTCTCGTTTAACGAAAACTATGTACATTAGATAAAAGAACTTATACAATTTTTATCGAAATTTACTTTATGGCATATCATAAATGAATAAATGGCCAACTTTGGAGGACTACCCATTATACCACTAGCACCCTATCTGAGTTCTAACCATTTAGAAATTTATTAAGATATGTCCAATGGTTACAGAATTATTTCCGAAAAAAAATGTTTTGGAACCACTGTGCATTGTGAATTTTAAAATGTTTGTTCTGAAATGCGATTGTTCATCAAAATTTAGTTTTTTACGATATTTTATTAAAAATTTTCGCCATTTTACTAAAAATGTGTTTGTTTATCTAAAATCGAATAAATCGAGAGAAATTATTCCCTAACAGCTCTAAGCTCAAAATTTTTAAATAAAAAAATTATATTAAATATTTTTTGCTTTTCTCCGCCTCATGATGATTGAGTTGAAAAATTACAAAATTACATTTGTGGTATTTAACAAAATGTTAAACTATAAAGGCGTGTTAGCCATATCTATAACGAACATATTTTACCAAAAATGTGGTAAACAAACATACACGACATACACATACATATATTTACAATTACAATATTCCGTAAAACAAAAGTGAATTTGCTTATATGAATATGTATGTATGTTTGTATAAACATCTAAAGGATGTTGAAATGCCTAAATGTCTGACCACCATTTATCCTGCAGAAACACCAAAAAGGAGGAAAGAAAAAGTAATATCCGATCAAGAGTATAAGACAACAAAAGATACGTATTGTCAATATGACTACCAATACTATTAATATGTAAATTATGTCAGTTACATATACATTCATATATTGTGTGGTATTAGTATAAGTGTTGAATCTATGTGACTGTAAGATAGTTTCTGTGTGTGTGTGTTGAGTATAAATGTATGGGCTTATAAGTGAATGTATCATTTAACTACATATAGCCAATATGGTTCATTTAATTTCGAAATATTGTTTCTTCACATCTTTATTTGTGGGTGATTGTATATATGTGTGTATAAATGTGGGTGTATTGTGTAAATTTGTCTATGTTTGATTTTGTATTTGCAAATTGTTTTTGTTGTTGTTTTTTTTTTTTACTTTTTTCATCTCCTACAAAAACGAAATGAAGCAAGAAATAAAAAAAAAAATTTAGGTCTTGATCTAGCTACTGGTTGTTTAGTTGGTATTGTACTAGTTGTACAAGTAGTTGTATGTATTTGTAATCATTGTAGTAGTAGTTGTTGTTTTTTTGTTAGACCTCTTTTGTGTTCAATTTAGTATAGATTTGTTAAGTACGTAACAAGAGATTTGTTGAAGTGCGTTTCCTTTTATTCAATTATTTATGCAAAGAATAAAATTGAAAAAAAAAAACAGCAAATACTCTCTAACACACACACATATACAAAGTATTATAAAGTTTATCATCAGTTTATTTAAATGTGTAAATGATTGTGTCGATGTGAGTGCGAGTTAAACATAAAAGGGAGAATAGTAAAGTTCGTATATTTTTTATTTTTTTATTTAAAGCACACAAGTGTAAAATCTACAATATTATCCTCTTTAGCTTATTATTAAAAGGAATTGTTAAACTATTTGTTGAGTGGGCAAAAAGGACTGAAAATGGAAGAAAAGAGAGCACCAAACCAGACCATGCCACCATGTGATATAACGAGTACCCTTTAGTAAGATTCATTTTAGAACAAAAGCCACTGAATGAAATAAAGTTCATATAATTCTTTGTATGTTTTTTGCATTTTTATATTATTTTTTAGTTTGAACCGATTATACCAATTAGGTACTTTTAATGGTTATTTATTTTGTTGTAGCTGAAAGCTACTTAAAACCTAGTGCACTTGAATAACACAAAAAAAGTAAAAAAAAAAAAGTAAAAACCATTTAATGAAAAGAAAACGTTAGTATAATCGGTCAATGCCATAATCTATCATATGGTTAATGGAACAAGTTTTTATATATTGAAAACTTAAGTGGAAAAGGAAAAGCTGTAATAAAAATCATAAATTTTTATTTTAAAAAGATTTAATAATCCGATAAAAGAAGATCATGTTAAATAAATAATAATAAATGGATATAAAGTAAGTGCTATTAGGAAACATTTTATAAATTTAACAAATTTGATTTATCTTAATTAAAATTATTCAATAATAGAGAACTTTTAGTTATTAACTACTATGCAGAAAATTGAAGATATTTAAAGATAAATTATAAAAATATGTTTTTTTTTTGATAAGTGAAATAAGAAAACAATTAAAAATTTGAGAATTTACTAATAGAATCTGTTATTATCAAGAAAAGAAAATTCATGCATTTTAAAGGAAATTACACTTTTACGTTTTATTGGTCCTTACAAATGTCCTCCCGGATTTAACGATCATATATATTTTAACAATAATTTATTTAATTTATTAAAGGTAATCAAAAAGCCTGTTTAGAGGCCAAATAACTGATTACAGGATTAAATCCATTTTAGATTATCTTAGTTATTAATAAATAATGTAATAAAATACTTATGCATAAATAAAATTTAGTTCCTATCACAAATATGGGTTAATTTTCAATTAATAACACATTATTAATTTAATGAAATTCGATGCAAGAATTTTTATATAAATGTCAATCGTTGTGCAAAATTATATCAATTAACTTTTGTTTAAGTAGAAATCACAATGCCAAACATAATAAAGCAATTTCATTTAATAAAATTTTAAATATACTTAAATTAAAATTATTTTTTTTTTCTAAAGGAAATTTCTATGAACTTAAACAAAAAGAAAAAATTAATTACTTTAAAAGTAAAAATTAACATGTCTATAAAGGGCTTTCATTACATATGAAAATAAAAATTTTAGTTGACGTAGAAATACGTCATACGTTAACAATGAAATAAAAGGTTTTTATTCCTAATTATATCGAAAATTAAAATTCAAAAGACCATAAAATTTTGAAAGGCTTTATGATTTTGATATACTAGAGCACTGAAGGAAAAATTTTATTAAAAATCCAAGAAGGTTGTGGTTGTGGTCGGTATATAGCAAATAATTTGATACTGAAGTGATGTAATTTTGATGACAATTGAGATTAATTTTCGTAAATAATTTAAATCAGTTATAACCAAAAAGGTAGTAGCTAAACTGAGAATGTTTAAGTGGCTTCTACGATTAACAAAAAATAATTTCACACATATATAAACATTGTTTATAATGCGTAATAGATCTACTAAGTCGAATGCTACTGAATGCTACGAATCGTACTGAATGATTATTTTTTGTGTTTTGCTTTCTAGGATGAGTGTTTCGTGTTGTATCTGTGTGAAAAGTCGATTATGTTCCGATTATCCTGGGACTATGTTGGCTAACGTTGATTAAATGAATATATGAATGGTACATATTTGTTATTGAAACTGAATGGTGTCGTTTTCAACACATACGTAGTCAATTTTTATCTAGAAGTTCACAGAAAAAATTATAACTGTTTTTTATTTCAATTAACACAGTTATTTTAATTTTTATCAAAATATAATAAATACATTCAAATAATAATAAAAAGTAAATTTCAGTGTGATTTTATTTCCTTCACATATTTTTAATTCATTTAATCATTTACTTGATTGATTTGATTAAAAAAAATCTAATTAATAAGATATTTTTGTTATTCTTTTTCATAGTTTTTTTTATTTTTTTTTTTTTATTGTAATTCATTATTCATAATCAATTTGGTGAGAAATGCAAATTTAAATTTGGGGTTTTAATAAAATAAATTATTTTTATATATATTTGTTAATTGGTGACTTTTTTTCTGTATTATATTCTTGTGTGTTTTCATTTTATATTAAAATTGTTGCCGCTTTTAATTCTGGTTGCAATGTATAATTATAGGAACTTGGAAGGAGATTAAATAAGTTATATGAAGCTTTAATTTACAGAAATTTATAAATTTTTTTTTTGTCAATTCTTTCTAAAAATTCATTACATCTAAAAATTATTATATTAATTATATTTTAAATAGACTTTGCGATCTATTTAAATTAACCTAATTGAGAAATATTGGTTTGCGTTTTTACATTTGAACTCTTTTCTTTCCAAAAAAAAAAAAAATCATTTAAACTTTAGCTGTTGTTTTTAGCTTAAAAATAAAAATATGGTTTAACAATCTACAAAAAAAAAAAAAAAAAAAATAAAAACAACTCTTAAAACTCTAAAAAAATGATGATTTCCTTTTATAATTTAAATGAAAACTTTCCTCTTTCTTCTTACTAATATTGGCCACAATATAGTCTTTTGTTACTAAAGTTTTTGGTTAGTTGTTGGCCTTTGATATATTCTGCGGTAATGTTTAGCAAAATTTCCAAAAATATACATCAAAGAACTATTTGTTTTTTTGATATTTAAAGACTTTTAACCTAATTAAAATTTAATAAAATCAAAATGCTTTTCCTTCAATTTCATTTAAAAAGTCAATTTCACTTTTTTTTCATTAAAACTTCTCTCTTTCTCTGGGTGATGCCAAATTTTGCATAAGTTCTGTTTTCATTTATTTAATATCTGTGTGTATGTGTATGTTGCAATATGCAGTATTTGTAATATTTTCATCATCATCATCATCATTGACTTGATATAATATTTTTTGTATAAAATGTTTTTTATTTCAAGTTAAATAAATGAATAAAAAAAATAAATGAAAAAAAAATATTGAAAAAATCATCATCATTATTATGATGATGGTGATCGACATTTTCATGTTCATCGTTTTTATTTAAATTTTTAACATGAATCCTTTCATTTTTTGGTTGACTAAATGGTGTGTGTGTGTGTTTATAGAAGAGAATATTTGTTTAGTTCCTTTTTTTTTTTTTTTTGGTGGTCCGTTATGTAAATATTTTTTTTAACAAACATATTGAGTATTTTGCTTCTTGTTTTTCGTTTTAAATTTTTCTGATATACAATTTACTTTATACAGTATGTATGTGTGTATTTATGTCTGTATTAACATATGAATTGATGTGGGTGTGTTTGTTTGTGTTAGTGTTTATTTGCCATCGTTTTTCATTTTATCAATTTTTATGTTTTTTTTGTATTTTTGTTGTTGTTACTTGTTGTTGTTACTTGTTGTTGTTTTGCAATGTATCAAATATTTCATATTTTTGTTATTGTTACTGTTGTTGTTTTTGTAACAATCGGACCATCATCCAAATTGGTTATATGCAGTACTTGTATTCACATCCACTCATACACACTTGCATATTCAGTGTATACATATGATTGTGTGTGACAGTGTGAGTAATAATAGTGATACATCTATTTATTATTTGTTTATTCATATACTTCATAAAATTCATTTTCATATGAATGTATGATTTTTAATTTTCTTTTTCTACATTTGTGTTTTTTGTTTGTTTTTTTTTTCATTAGTTGCTGCAGCAGCTTTTCAGGGATGTGGTATTTTTTTTTTTTGGATATGATCCCAAATAGCAATATTTGTAATTAAGTTTTAGTTTTAACATTATATTGAAGAAAAACGTTCCATAAAAATATTTGGGTTGAATTAATTTTTCTTTGACATTATTAAGAGCCTTAATCGCTGATTTATAATTCGAAAAATAGGTACTGAAATTCTTAAAATTAAAATTATGAAAAAAATTTGTTTTTAAAAATGTTTATGCTAATAAATTATTATCTATTTGCATATTATTTTTAAGAACATTTTTTTTTATAATTTTTAAAAATTGCCAATGTACTAATGTGTCCATCTCTGCTGCAGGGATATTGATATTTCATACTCAATTTATATTTTTTTCAATTTTTATTTGTGCGAGTTTGTGTATGTGTTTATGTGGTAAGTAATTAAAAGTTGTGAATATAATAAAAATTTGATTTTTTTCCCTTAATACATATTTGACATGTTTTTGTTTTTATTGTTATCATGATAGTGTTTTTGTGTAAATTTTATATAAAATACTTGTGTCATAAACTTTTACAGTTTAATTGATTTCACATGAAAATGCATATAAAATATTAGTAATTGTTTCCTCATAAATCGATGGAAAATAGTAATTGATTTTCATTGATATTGAAACTAATAATAAACAAAGATACATACATAGATATTTTAAAATAAATAATTTCGAAATTTAATGTTAAAAAATGTATGTAAATACTTAAATAAAATTAAAAAAGTTTATTAAATGGATTATATTGGAACACAGACAGAGCCTATTTGAAATTGGTTATGATATTAACAATATTTTGATGAAATTCCGTTCAAAGAAATTTTTTAAAAGTTATAAATTTTGACGGAAAATTCCATTTAAATTGGTCTATAATGGACCATAGCTACCATTATAAATCCAACTTCCGAAAATCACTTTAATATGTGTGATTCCAATGAAATGCAGCAAAATCAGTTAAAAATTAATTAGTATAATCAATTTTGTAATTGAAGTTGATTTTTACTTTTTTCTGTGTATGTAAGAAACATTGGACAAAACTACTTACATTTGACAGAAACAGTAATAAATTTATTTATTTATTTATTTAATAACTCTTTGATCAATAAAAAAAGATGAAATCAGCGTAAATGCGGAATAAAAGAATTGAAATTGTCCAGCGGGAAATTTGTGCCAATGGCAGTAATTAACCGGTTCCTCAGTATCAATTAAGTACCAATTGACACTTAACTTGTGACTAAAGTTCCTATTGAGAACCACTTGACACAAATACACTCACTCTTTATAAAGTTTATTGTATAATAGATCATGATTAATCGCAATAAAAGCTTTTGCGAAATCAAGCGTGACAAGTATAGAATTGAAAGATTTATCTAAATTACATCTTACAATCTCACAATATCCAATATTAGGCAAATAGCGTTGTAACCTTTTCTATAACCAAAATGATAAATTTCAAATTATGATGATCCTGTATATGTGTCTTTAATAGAATATTATTAGGGTTTCGCTTAAAAAATTCTAACATTAATGCTGTACCATTCTTAAATGCGGCAAGCTAAACATCCAATCGTATTTTTGTGCAAATTAATGAACAATACTGTAAACTTATCTTAAATTTATCCTTACAGTTTGAATTAAATGTTATAAGTCCTTAATTTAATAATTTCCCTCATAAAATAAATTTATTTTACTAATAATAATATTTATACTAAATTTTATCCATATTCATGCCTAAATTCAAAAATATACAAAATAAAAATATGTTTAATTCTATAAATATGCTAAATATTTATCCTAAGTTTCATGAATTCATTTTTCCTCAATGGTGTTACAAATTCTTCAATGAGTTAATTTTTTCTTTTTTAAATTTTCAATATACGCGTAAATTTTTTGAATAATAAATACATATTTCTATCATAAATTTTAACGCGAACATTGTTAATAAGTTGTGATGATAAAATAAATATGCTATGAATTTATTACAACCTAAATCAAATTGCAAACAATGTAGGTGAATAAAAAAAAAAAATGGTAGCACAAAATTATGCAACACGCAAGTTATAAAAAAAAAATGAATGTTATAAAGTCAGACATTCATTATTTTTGGGTAAAAATAAGCGCACATACACACACACACACACACACACACTTACATACACACCCGAAGAGAATGTTTATGAAATATATATTAGTAATGGTTAAACACATACCCTAGCAGACTTAGACGTTGGTGATGATGAGTTTTCAAACTTTTTGTGGATGAAAAATTTAATTTATATGATTTTGACAAGTTCTATAACGATATTTACTACCAACAAATTTTGGCCTAAATAAATGAAATTATAAAATATAAATTTAAAAAAGATACTTAAATAGATGGACTTAATGAGAAATTCATGGTAAAAAGTTTTAATTTTTTTTCTCTTTTTAAATAACTTAAGAAAATATTTTCCCAGTTACTGTTAAATGTTAAATATTTAAAATTTATTGCTTAGATAAGTTAAGTTTTGTCTTTCACTTGTTTAATAAATAATGTTTCTTTATCAAATATCAATTAACCCAAATAGAAATGTTAAATTTAACTCCCCCTTACTTTGATTTTTGATATTGAATTTCCACAGTTCTTTTTTTTTTTTTTTATTTACTCAAGTTCTTATTGTTGAGATTTTAGTTAAATATTTTAGTCGTGCTAAAGCAAATCCAATTTAAAATTTACGTTTCCAACCCAAGTATCTTTAGAATTTATGTCACACGGTGGATTTTTTTTTATTATTTTTACAAGCGAAAACTTGTGCAAACTCTATCGAAATTATGTCAGTAAAGTTTTGTTAGTTCTAGTAGTTTGTTTTATACAAAAGCGCGTTTTATATAGTTTTTAATTCTTCTCAATACTTTTCTTTCCCTCAACTTCCACCTCCACATCTACCACTCGGGTTGGTTTTGTTTTTATTCTATTCTTGTGTGACTTTTTTTTTGTTTCTATATAATTTTCAATAACATTGTGGTTCCAATGCAGTTGCCTCTACCATAAACTCAGTCCCACTGTCATAACAACAACCACCACCAGGTTATTTCGATACTCAAATGTTCTTACACATACATGTATGTGTTGCTTTTTTGCATTCATAGCTTTTCTATACGCCATACTTAATACAAATAAGTTTTTATATGTATTTGTAGGTGCCTGAATATATGTTAGCGTTTAGTTTTTTTTTTCTTTCTGTTTCTCATTTCAACAACCCAACCATTCATTTCAATTGAAATTTGTATCCGTTAGTTCACAAGTGTTTTAATTATGGCATTAATCTATGGTCTGTGGTTTTAAATAAAGTCAAAGATATTAAAATAAAAAAAAAAAGTATGAAAAAAATCAAATATATATATTTTTTATATATATAATCCCTTATATTTACACATACGAATGTGTTTAAATTTTTTATTATACAAATAAGTTTTATTGACAGAGATGAAAATATATTAATTCATTTTTACAATGAAGCTAAAATTCGCTCTAGAATTTACATTTGTAAAGATACAATTTCAAACTTCAATATATTTCTGTTGCTCTATCAAGCGTGTAATCAACTTGTGGTGTTAGTTTTTTTGTTAACCTTTGTTTGCAACTTGAAATATGAAATGAAAACTAAATCTTATAAATAAATCTACACGGAAATGGTGTCAACTTGTTACCAAGCGGTTTTATTTTTATTAATTAGTTTGCCCTATAAGTTTACAATTTGAACAGATTGTTATAGAATATTCTTTTAGGAAATTAAATTTCAGACAGTTTTTTTTTTTTCTAAAGTCACAATATTTTCACTACACTGGAAGAAAATCATCAATTAATTCCTTTAAACGGCATGATTTTTTTACTTAAAATTGTTGACCTCTCCTGAGGGTAAATATTAAAATTGAAATTGAATTTGTATTTTTAATATCAAATGTCATTCTAAATACAGTAAAGAAAAACTTATTTAAATATTCATTTAATTTTATCCGCTTAAATATTTTTTATTATTATTTTTTTTTCCAGATATTTCATTTTGTTTTGTTTAGCTGTAATTGCCATATGAACAAAAGAGACTAAAAAAAAGGTAATTCATTCATTTATTATATATATTTGATATTATAATACAAATATAATTAGGAAATATTTTTACCCTTTTTTTGTATGTAAATTAGTTAGATATTAAAGTTTATATAACTAAAGCCTGTTAATTTTAAATAACAGATATTTTAACTTAAATTAAATAATAAATATATATTGGCTTTTTGAAAATTAAATTTTATATAATTAATTATAGTTTTATGACAAATCGTTTTTTATTTTGCTTTAATAAAATCTTTAATATATTTATCATTTGACTATTTAGTTCCAATTATTCAAATTTTTACAGAAGTCAAATCCACACAGTTGGAACATTTGTTTCATCAAACATTTCCTTTTTGCTAAGTAAGTGAATAGAAATTTGTATTTTTGGCTTTGATGTCGACGTACAATCATCAATCATATTAAAAAAACAATTCTAAGATAGTATTTCCTTAGAAATTAACATTGGACATGTTTTTAGCATCAACATTCATTCATTCATTCATTCATACAACCATCCATCCTCCTTAATAAAATAAAATGTTTTTAAAATGAACATAAAACTACAAATACGTTTAAACATTTATTTTACCCACACTTATACACCTATACCACTACACATATGTTCTCTAACTAATTCATCTGTTTTGTTTTTCTCTACTACATATACAATGTTTTTTTTTTACTTGTCTGTCTTTTTTAGATCATCTCTTTGGTGAAACTCCCACTAAATTTGGAAACTAAATATGTAGATATAGGGAGGTTAATTGTTAAGTTAATAAAATGAATCATACGAATCACACGAATTAATAAAGAGCAGCACTTTAAGTTGTAAACTTGATGATTCACAAAAAGTCACAATATTACAAAATTTCATCCAAAATCCGAAATTTAACTAAAATTGTATATTTTACCAAAAATTCCAAAAATTTCATTATAAATTTAAGATTTTGCAAAAAACTTAAAACATCATTAAAAAGATTAAAATATCACCAAAAATTCAAATTGTTACTAATTACACAGGGGAACACTTATTCAGTGACACGGAGTTTTTAGTCAATTTAGATACAGCGTATTCGAAAATACTAAGCCTCTAATCGAGATTAGGGAGGTTAAAGCATATCTCGAAAACTACTTGTCTGATTAAAATCGAAAGTATATTTAAAAAATTCTTATTAAAATGATCTGCATAACTCTTTAATATTTGTGAAAAAAAAAAAAAATATTTTTTCCATAAATCATTAAAATTCGAAAGTCTTTTCGGTCTTAATATTTGTAAAACTGTTGACCGTATGAAAAACTTATGAAAGAAAGACTTGTTTGAGGAAAACTAGATAATTAGTTTTCGAGATATGTTTCAATATATAGTGCAACCTCTTTGATTTTATAAAACTCGATTTATGCGTTCAAAATTAAGAATTTGATATTTCATGTTAACAGTATTTATTTATTTTTTTTTTAATATTTTTTAAAAAATACCTTTGAGACATATTGGTTTGATGTTTACATATGTGTGATATTTTGACCTTTGAACTTTTAAAATAAATAAAATAAAACTATCTATAGTTTTGAAGTTATTTACAACTTACGCATTTTTCATTTTTCCAAACATCATATTTTTGGACCAGATTGATACATAAAAAAGCGAATTTTGATAGAGCAAAGCCTCCAACGCGTTTCTTTTTTCTCTGCTGGCCACGATGTAATTATCATGCTCATTGAAATAACCATTTCGTAACCATTTGAAACTGTCAAAAGTTGCTCAAACATTTTTTTTTTTTAATAATAAAACAAAATCTTAGAGGCATAATGTACATAAGTACTAAATAATAAAAATGGATAATAGTTACAACAATTCGATGTATCCATAAGAATCTTATATAAGATATTTATTCAATTTTAAATTTATCCACTTTGTTCAGAATAACCACAGGTATTACATGATGTTTTTACAAGACACATTAAAACTAAGTGAAAAAAGGAAGAAACTAAAAAAAGGTCTTTCTTCTTCTTCTTCTTCTTGTTTTACACACTTTTTCCGTAAAAATGTAATAAAGTGTATGACTAGTGTGGTTGATTGTTTTCGTTGTTGTTGTAGTTTTAACAATTTGAGCAGCAGTGTCATGCCTCAAGTTATATGTTCGTATGTATGCGTGCGTGTTTGTATGAATGAGCTATTTCCGAATGTATGTTTAGGGTTGTCATCCGGTTGGTTACCTTTTTTCTCTCTTTCCTTATTTCTTTATTCATTTTCTTGTTTTGTAGGTTAAGTATGTGTTAAACAAAGCATCATTTATTAAATAAAAAACTAAAAATAGAAAAAAAAGTGTAAAAGAAGAAAAACATATACAAAAAAACTTAGATGCAAAAAGTGACATCGTGATTTGACTTAATAATAACACATACATACATATAGATAACATATATATTTATGTATTTTTCACTAACACTTCTAAATATGCCAACATAAGTATGAGCAAACATATTATAAAAGAATTTTTAAGAAAAGTTCAACAAAACTGAACTATTGGTAGAAACTGCAAAAAAAAAAAAAAAAAAAATCACACACACACCCACAGAGGCTTATATTCTCCATCTCACACTTACATATAAAACCAGAGTGATAAACAATATTTTTAACATGTTTTTATGATTCAAAAGTAAAACATACATTTTAACATAAGATGATATTAAGAGCATCAAATTTGTTTGCATTAGTAAATCACATCTAACCAAAAACATGAAATGAGATTAGAAAAGAAGAAAAAAGAAAACTGAATAAATTTTAATATTAAAAACATAAATTTGCTTAAGACTACATGTCATAAATATATTTATGCTGAAACTACACTACTATTATTCAACTTTATGATTTAAGAGATTTTAGTTAGAATAGATAATATTTATATATAAACAACTATAATAATAAAATAGGAGATATATATATTAAAATGTTATCGTCAATCTATTGTGTTATTAATCTAAGCAGATTTTAAGGCATAAAATTTTACACAAATTTAAGCCAATAAATTTAAAAGTTCAAATCATTCCATATACATACGTTTGTTTAATGAAGCATATTGTCATAAAAAATATGTTTTTTTATAATTTATTCTCTGCTTTTTAAAATCCTTAAAACTTACTATTTCCAAGAAACCTAAATACAACAATAGTTTTTCGAACACGACCTCATTTTTTTCTGCCCACCTCTGCTTGTAATTGTATAGATCCTGATTTATATTCATTCACTGTCTTTGAACCAAAACAACCTAAGAAGATTTAAATCTGTTTATGTTAAAATACAAATAAAAAATGTCTATTGTTTTCAACAATATTTTATCGATACGACGACAGTACAAAAAACCAAATACTCGTAAACTAAACTAAATAAATAAATAAAAATCCCTATTAAGTGAGATGATGATGATGGTGGTGGTGGTAAAAAATAGACGATGAAAAAAAGAAAAGAAGTAAAAGTAATAGTTGTTGTCATTGTCTGAAAGCAGGGACTAAAAATGGAAAACAAAAGTCTTGTTGATGCTGTTGATACTCATACAAATATTTTGTCTACTTTTTTTATTTAAAAAAAAAAAAATATTTAAAGACAACAAACAAATACTTGGAACTAAAAAAATGATAAAGTCAAAGCCCATAGACAAAGAGCAAAAACGAAAATCTATTGATAACATTAGGCTGCAATATTGTTAGTAGGAGTAAGAAGAAGATGAAGATGATTGTAAAACAGGACAACATCCTGGAAAATAAAATTTCAATAATGCGGTTAGTAACTTTATACTACTTACTATCCATGTGGTACATACGTATGTATGTATATGTTTGTGAGTTTATAAATATAATACTAAGTATGGGTTACTAGTTCAATGATCTTTATTGAACACATACGCCAACAGCAACAGCAACAATAACAACAACAAAAACACTAACAAAAGGAAGATGTTTACAACTACAGTTTACCAATACTATTGTTACTGTTGCTGCCACTACGAAATTTATACTTGTATCTACTATTCTTCTGCTACAATTTTAACTTGGTTTCCTTCCTGTAAATATTAGTTTATGTTTTGCTTGACTTTTTACACTTGTATTTCTAAATCTAGTGTTTGTTGTATCTGTATGAGTCTTAAACATATTCATATACAAATGTATTTATGTATGTAAGTATGAGTTTTAGTATACGAGGGTAAATTCTATGGGTTTTCAACATTACAATCGTGGGTAAAAGTATTTTTTTGAAAAACTTTTTTCTTTGTTAATTGAAATATTAAAAACGAATTATGTCAAAGTCTTACAAAAATTGGGTTAAACAAGAGGAATATGTTTTATTTCTTTATTAAATTTATATTACTAAAAAGAAAAGCCGCACAATGATTTGTTGCAACACAGTTATATATTATAAATACGAGAAAGACCGACTCGCACCGAATTCCATTAAAATATTCTATTTTTTAAGGGGATATTTGTGTGGCGGCTACGTAAAATATTGGAACGATCACAACCAATTTCGTCAATATTCCATAAAGTTCGTCTTTATACCATAAATGTTCTACGTGATAAATTATCTTCTAAATTGCGACATTTATCATTGTGTAGGTATCCTATACAGGTTTTTGAAATCGGCACAAGGACCTTATACCTGGTATATATCCTTTTTCTTAAAACTGTTATAAATCTGCCAAAATTAATCTCATATTTAAATTAATAAAAAATCCTTGAGAAATAATATTTCTTGTCGACGCCAATGTATAGTTAGAGGAAAGTAGTTCCCCCTTTTTACGTATTGCATCAACATATCAATCAATTGTTCTACCACGATGATGAAAAAAAGTCTAAATATTTATTTAGTAAAATGTTAATTTTTTTCTAATTATAGTGTTATAAAGGAACTTCAGAGATTGCCTGTATAAAATTGATGTGTATGTATGTTAAAATTTCATTCTAGATTTATTACTAGTGTTTTATACATATATACAGTTAGGGACAAAACTATTTGTACACCTCATATATTTCAAAAGTTTATAAAGAATTTAAAATTGTCGTATGCAGTATTATTTTTAATATATTTTTATTTA
>MINK01172415.1:5362-34346 GCA_001735545.1 Phormia regina
TCATCTTCATCATCAGCATCATCTCAGTGGCCATCAACAATTTGAGCGAATACATATATTTTTCTTAGTTTTTGTTGAGATTGTACCTGTTTCTGGACATATTTATTTCCTTTCTTTCCTAAGGTTCCGAACCAAAATTCTATCTGAGCCAACCACTCTACATGAGTGTCATAAAAAAAAGCACAACACAAATCTTAAGTTGAATGTGATAAAGAAAAAAACTTGTAATATTTTAAAACTCCTGCTGTAGCCGTAAAACTTAGCATAAGAAGGGTAATAAAACTTAACAAAAAAAAATCCTTACTTTAAAATTTAATAGCTAAACTTGCAACAGCAGCTAAATTGCATTGGTTTCAGTTTCACATTTAAAATGTCTATGCTAAGGAAGAATCCAATAAAGAAGCAACATCTGCAATGCTAAGCTTTAAACTGTTTAAACCATAAAACTACTCAACAACAAACAAACAAATAAACTTCGAACAAGTCGCGCCGCCGCTGCAATAAAAATGTTAAAATTACAAAAAAAAAAAAACAAATCCTAATGATTTTTTTCTATTTTATTTTATTTTTTTTATCGTTCAATGATGTCTGTATTGATATTTGTATTTTTTTTTTTTGTAATTTGTTAATGAAATATCTGATGAATTTGACGGCTGCCATCATAGATAAAAATTTTATTTAATTTTAGCCTTTACTGTCAAATCAAACCGACACTTGTGCCATGAAAAGACATGCGCTCAAATGTATGAAAACAAAAAAAAAAAAAACAATTTTAAAAATGGTAAGACATTTAAGAGAGACAAATTGTAGAAAATCTGACATTTGAGGGTTGTCTGATAAGTATGATCCAATCAAACAACTTTTATTCTAAAAGCCAAATCCGAAGGAGAGGGAGAGTCGTTTTTCTGATACTGTTAATGACGTGAAGACCCATATTGCTCAAAACATCACTTGCAACAATTTCATAGATAATTAAGTTTTATATCCGAATTATTGAGGTGTTCAATACAGAAGATCCAAGCAATTATTTCAATATCCTCCAAATCAAAATAATTTAGTTAAAAAAGGTTCAGAGTAGGAGTATTATTTGAATGCAGAAATTTAAAATTCAGAAATAGAAAACTTGTCACTAATTATATTTCATAAGGAGAAAAACAGTTTACACTACAAATAACTGGGTCTAATAACTAGAAAAGTGATTTTGGTATGAACTACAAAGCAAATAATTTATCAATTATTTATTAAAAAAAAACACCGAGGTTCTTCAGAATCCTCAAAAATGGTCGATTATCTTACTGAACTCGATCAAAATGAGATTTATATCTAATGGTTCTCGCCCGTTGTGAGATATTTAGCCTATCCATCGTTAGCCACGAGTCATCTAAAACTTGATATGTTTTATGAAATTTGAAGCATAAAGAGACTATATTAATAAGGTCACATCTCCGAGGCCTATGAGAGCCGACGAATGATTTAAAGCCCTAATCAGTAACAAGAGTAAATATCCATTTCACATTATTAGACTGCTGGTCATATCAAAACGAAATAACTTAATAAAAATTTAAGGCATTGATCCGCACAAAAAGGTGTTGCACTGCTCTATATTTCTCTTAAAATTATGTTTATATAATTTTTCAACGAAAATTCCGCCATAAAATTATTTAAAGATAATAAAAATGCTATACAATTTTCCGCTAAAAATTCATTTATTTTCACTCTCGCATATTTCTAAATAATTTAAAAGAGAATGCATATTTCTCTTTTACTTTTGAAGTTGTCAAAATGTTCTTTTTTTAAAGCTCTTAATGTTTTTTTTTTCTTTTTTTTTGCTGATTTCGTACCATTCTTCCAAGATTTTTAATTTTTTGTTTCATGCCCAACCCTCGTTTTCGTTTGAGTTAAGTGTTTGAAATTTTTAAGTTATCATGAAGTATCACTATAATATTGTTCTTTTTATTACACTGTCTGTTGTTATTGTAGTTTTATGGCAGCTATCGGCACGTAACTTAATTTAAAACTTCTAGAGGAATCATTAAATCTTCTTGAACATGATTTTTAGGTTTTAAAGCAATAAAATAAAACAATAACAAAAAGAAGAACTAAAAATTGATTTTGAGTGAACGTTTCAAAAATTGTACGAAAAATTGTAGTAAAGGGTAACAGATTTAGAGTTATAAACAAGATTGACAAATTAATTAATAAAATCCTAAATATCTGTAAATTAAATTACAGATCTCTGGTTTTTTATTAAGCATTACAAATCACAGCCAGAAAATTTCAATTTTTCAAAACTAAATTACAAAATATTTGTATCTTAAAAATACATAGTCAAGGTAATAAAGCTAAGAATAAACTAAATCCCTTTTACTTCTACATTTTCTATACCAAAAAATAATAATAAAACAACACCAAACACGATTTGTTCTGGCTTTAAAACAGCAAATTATAAGCTTCTTGGATAAGAAATTAAAAAAAAAAAATAATAATAATGAAATTATTTTTACTATTTATGGCTTCTTGTCTGCAACAAAAAGAATTATGGTTTTTTATTTGCAATGTCGTAAAAATATATTTAAACGAAAAGATCTTAAGCATAAATTTCTATACGGAAGCATCACTTCTTATATGTGATGGTTATTTGGTAAGCATGCAAGTCATGCATTACTTCAACAAATGATTTAGCCTCCGGTATTGAGCGGTAAATATTAATGTCTCAATCGTGGCGGCTTACAGATGCAATGAAATTAAATAATTTATTTGCAGATTAAAAAAAAAAAAAAACTTTAATTGCAATTTCGTAAGGCAATTAAAAGAAGACAACAGAGTAATAGAATTTCTTGATGAGTATGAAATTGTTGAGTTTTTGAATTACAATAAACTCAAGTTGAGTTTGGATTTTACTAGTGAATAAATAAAATTATTTCCTATAAATTTATTTACTACAAGTTAATGTTAATTTTTTTTTTTTAATATTTTAAAAATTTTGTAGTTCAATTCTTTACAGATGTTGAATTTAAATAAAACAAGACATAATATAAAAAAACATAATAATAAAATTGTAAACACACACACATACACACATGTTCTCTTGGCACACTCACTCATAAAATGTGTGTAGCCCTGAAACTTCAGAAATCATAATTTAGCTACCAAAAGTCATAAATTCGACAGGTCATGCACGTCACTCGTACTTCCTCTCAAATGAATCTTGTGACATTTATTGCCGCTCAAACCAACCATGAATGACTTTATGAACATCACAAGTAAGTAACTCACACAAACACACGAATGTATCTCATATAATATGTTTGTATTTATTTGGTACTATGACTACGTTAAAACAATGAAAGACTTCAATTTAAATTTCATACGTTCGTCCCTCTGTACGTCCAAACACAGTCCATGTCTAGTCTAGGTATCATTTTAATATCAGCCAGAATAAACACAAATACATACATATGTATTTACTTTCTATATTCCTTGTTTAAATGTCATATGTGTTTGAAATTTGAAATATTTTAAAAGACAATATAATTTATAGATCGTAACAGTTTTGGATTTTAGTAATTTGAAATGAATATAAAATCATGTGTTGTTGTTGCTGTTGTTATTCATGTTATTATGCGCCACTGCAAAATTAACTTTTGGCATCATTTTAAGTTTTTTTTTTTTTAAATATTTGGATTTTATTTTTGTAAAATATGATATTTTTTCATTGAAGAAGATTTAATAGACATTTGTTTTGATTTTGTACTTTTGAAAATGTGCTTAAAGAATTTGGGTTACTGTAGCCAGAATGAAAATTTTTAAAAGAGCAGCTTATAACCGATATAATGACAAGGGATTTCAAAATTCTTTAATATTGTGTTCGTTACCTCAACCTGTAAATCCTAGCCCACTGTAAGGTTATTTTAGTATTTCTTGACGGTTCCTTTGAAGAGATAAAGTCATGTATGTATGAAGATATTTGAATTCCAATTCTAAATTAAATATAATTTAAGACAAAACAACTCAATAAGAACTTGATTTTTGCATTTTACTTTACTTCTCTGTCTTTAATCAGATCTCATTGAATTATTAACGATTGTTCTTAAAACTTTAAAAATAAAGTTACAGGGTTTCGATAATTATATATCCTTTGCAGTGTATCATTATATCAATTCACAGCTGGAAGAGGGAATTATAGTAAATATTCTTAAGGAGGAGATTCATTCGAATTAGAATTTGGCACAGAGTTTTTTGTAGCAACATAAATAAAAGACTTTCTGGATTTTATTTTCAAAAATCTAGTGTAAATAACAAATAATTTGTCGAATTTTCGTTCAATGAAACCCTCCTTTTCAAAACAATATGAAGTGCAACTTTAATTGGACTTCTATGTAATAAGCCTTCGAATTCCGGATTAAGAAAGTAGATAATAAAGCTGCTACTTACGAGATATTCAAGATATATGCAACTTTGAATAACATCATAATGGAATACTTAAAACTTTTCCAAAAATTTAAAATAGTAAAAAGAATACATGGAACCGAAAGATCACCCAGCTTGGAGTAACTACCCTCGAGTAGAGAGAAACGGTTCAAAACTAGTGATCGGTCTTAGTTGCGGAACTTTATATGAAACGAACCTGCCACTTTTACATGGAGTTGTCATTGGATGTGGCTATAATTAGGTATTGGGACAGATCACAAGATACGTTTCAAGACTAGTCCAATTGACACACATTTTCCGCAGAATAGATCGAAAATACGTATTCCATTCTGTTGTTGTCTAATTATAGTCGACAATATATTCTTTGGTACCGCCAAAGAGAAACAGCAAAACAATTTACGATTCCTAACTAGTTTATGGTCCTTCGAACTGGTTGTACACATATGACACTATATAACCACATTTTTATCAATGTTTACGACCTCAGATTAATAATCTTTTTTACTTGCATCAAACGCCTGGCACTGTCAACTGAGTCCCTCAAAATTACACCCAGTGTAAGGCGCTCGCCACACCTAGAATGGCTTTTGGAGATATTAATATTCCGCTTTTTTCTAATTTCTAAAGATCATATTTTCAGCTCGATCAATTCTTTGGAATTTTATGCTCTAGATCTAGATCATCATATATTTAGATCTAGATCAGCATCTATTAATGAGGATCTTGAAATTCATTATCCTTAACCGCATACAAAGAGTCTTTAAGCTGCGCTTACTCAGATCACAAATCACTTGATCACATTTGACGAAAAGTTAATTTGCAAGTCATCGCAGTTATAAGATCATCGTTATTTTGTCAATTTAATTTATATTCGAAATTTCTTTTTGAAAAATTTTAACTCTTTATAAATCTGGCAACCCTATAAGCTGGATTAAACGTTTAACTTGTTGCTGTTTTCTTAAAGAATTTTATTTATGTTGCTGCTTCAGATGTTATAGCTGCTGTTGCTGTATTAGTCGGTCGGTTGTTCGCTTGTAGTAGTTGTTGTCATTGTATATTAAATGTTAAATGTTCCCGTTCGTTGGTGATTTATAGCTAAAACGTCAGATATGACAATCTCTTATTTTTATGTAGTATGACTACATAAATATTATTTTTCATATCAGCAAGAAACAAATACAACAATAATTTTTCAACTAAGAAAAAGGGAAACACAACTTAATAATAATCATTATCATCATTATCATCTTAATCATAATCAACACTTTATTTCAGTTAGAACTTTGGGATCACAAGAAAGCCAACAGCACGAACACATACAAAATACACTCTCTTCTTATTAGTCTAGCGTAACGTATTCATTATTTAGAGATAACGGTAAACTTTTAGTTTCATTAGACGCCAATAAGTATAAAAAAAACAACATTATGAAGATTATATATGTGTTGGTAAGGGGGAGCAGGAGGGGGAGGGTTTGTTTCAGCTATTAGCTTTGGACTAAATATTCGCCAGAAGAGACTATTTAGTTAGTTGGTGGTTGATTGTTGTTGGATTATGAAAACGATTTATTTAATATCTTTATTATTATATTGTGGTTGGTGTCGATGTTGTTGTTGTTGTTGTTGTTGTTGTAAAAATCAAAATATTAAACATAACAATGAGTTGATGATCTATGTGATCATAACATCTAATAAAACATTGTTCATTTGACATTTCTCTTTGTTTTTGTTGTGGTTAAATAATTTTTAATGTCTTCTGGTACATGTGTTTTATTTTTATTTATTTATTTATTTTTTTTGTGGTTTGTAATTTCTTCTTCCTATCAAATTTATATTGTTTTTTTTTTCATTTGTACTTTTTGTTGTTGTTATTTTATTTCTAAACAACAACAAACAAAAATTATGTTTATTTGTTTGTGTTAACGTTGTTGTTGCTACTACTACTGCTACTATTGCTGTTGTTTTATTATTTATGGAGCCTCAACAAATTTTTGAAAATGTTGTTCGTCAGATGTGTCTGTTTTTCATAATTTATTAGATTGCATTTTATTATATCCTCCCACTTACCAAAAAAATACAAAAAAAAAAACAACAACAAAATAAGAAATAACATTCTTGTATAATATAATAATATATAGTAGATGTTTTCGTTGATCTAAACAGATGTATTTTATGTACAAATTTAATCAATAAGAATGAAATATATTTCAATTTTTTTACTTTACGAAATGATGTGTTATTTTTGACAATTTATTAAAATAAATAAAGCGTAAATGATTCTGTGAAGAAATAAATAAATTCTCAAAATTGAATAAAATATTTATTTGCATTTTATAAGGAAATTTTAGAACAATTTATAATTTAAAGCGTTTTTTTAAATAATATTTAAATTGAAATAAAATTTAAACTCAAAAAAATATATTCTATTGAAATTTTGACATAATATAGAGAAACTTGTTCCTAAATTAAAGTTCTTGAAAAACTTCCAGTTTTTTGTACCAAAATGCCCAAAATCTCAATGCGAGAAAAAATCTTTAAAAAATTAAATATTTTCATTGAAATACTTTTTGTCGAATGATAAATAAAATTTTGTGGAATAAAAAAAAAAAAATAATAATAATAATAAGATAACCGAGATGGTCAACTTTGGAGGGCCATTAACTAACTCTCTAAACCAATATGGCCAAATAAAATTTTATTGATCTATACATTATTCGAATCCTGATAAGACCCACAAAAAAAGATGCTCGCACAACCTATTTATCTCTTATAGTCTTAGTCGTATTATATTTTTTTTTTTTTATTTTTTCGATATCTTTACCGAGTCCAAAAATATACTATTTTGAATTTAAAAATTACAATTTTTTGTGTATTTTGTTTGAAGAAAATATCTCTTTAAAATAAAAAAAACAAGCCCAACAACTCAAGTGGTCAAGGTACACATCCTCCCGAATTTTATCCATCTAATACGAAAGTTTTGATTTTAGTCTATATTTTATAAAATCCTAAAGCATGAATTAGCAAACGGAATACAGTTTAGGAATCTAAAATATCTACGGGACACATATATCATCTAAATTACATTACTTAGAAATCAATATATCAATATAAAGTTAATAAGTGATGGAAAATTCCATTTTTCCATTTTTCACTACAAACGCACATTCAAACATTGACTACGGAAACAAATTATTTATCGCATTCACAATGGTACATATTTCTTGGAATTTTTAAGGGTACAAATCGCCGCAATCAATAATATCAGTGTTGAGGTATTTGCCCATAAAAGATTATTCATTTTTACATTCTTTAATTATTTTTTTTTTAACAAATTTTTATTCTTTATTGATATAAACTTTAAAATTATAATTTTTATCTAATAGAGTTTTATTTATAATATTTTTCAAAATTAAAACTATTTAAATCAAATTAAAAATTACAAAACAAAAAAAGCAACAGCCAACACTAAACATGAACACCAACAACAATTTTCGTTTCGTTTATATTCTTCATATCACCGATGAAAAACTATAAACAAATTATCGCATACATTAAATGTTTAACCCTTTACATAAGAGCGGTGCCTTATTTGTCATATAAACATGTAAAAATAAATATCTAAACAACAACAACAACAACAACAAGAAAATAAATGCAAGTCACAAAACTCATAGATTCTCCCCTCCCCACAAAAATACTTAAATACATAATTTTAACAAAACGCGGTGAAATAGAATTTAAATTGAAATAAATAAGAAAAAAATAAATAAATAACCTAAAGTACAAGGAAATTCAATTGAAAAATTTGTTTTAATTACTGTTTGGAAGGAAACACAGAGAGAGAGAGACAGAGAAAGGGAGAAAAAAGAAAACAACGGCAGTGAATATTATTTAAAAGTGTTTTGATTTATTTGTTGTTTAAAACAGCCTTTGCATGTCAGGTTGCTTGGAACCAAAACCAACGGTGAAGTAGTTCTTACTACATATTCAGTTGTTCGTATGTGAAAAAAGACAGCAGTAGCAGCATTACCATTACCACCAGAGCGTTATACTATACCGTATGTTAAGTCTTTGGATTTGTTTGTCTGTCTGTCTTCTTGTAGCGATTACAATAGCGGCTATAAAAGAAGCAGCTATGGCCTTAAATAAAAAGTTAAGAAGAAAAGAAGAGATGCAGTAAGAACTACAAGTGCTTTTAATGTCAACTAATGTTTCAGTCTAGTAGTTCTGTTGCTGAAGAGTTTGCTATATTTTCTTCATGTTGCTTCTTTTTTTTTTTTTGTGATTATTGTTGTAATTGGGAAGTTGGGTAGATAGACAGTTGGGAATATTAGCTTAAGGGCAATAACAGTCTTTTAATTTAATTTTTAATTTTGTTAATGTTTAATAATTTGATCGGCTTATATTGTTACTGCAGAAATTGTAATAGAATTTCCATTAGAATTTTAATCAATATTTGATCGATATATACAGTGAGTAATTTGTCATTATAAACACACACACAATAATCACTCTCTGAGTAATAACTAACTGATATAATTGTAAACTGATGTTATTGCAAAAATATGCATATTTTGATAAGAATAATTTAGTTGAATCTCTCAATATACATGAATTCACTCAACTGAATTTAAGAGTTTTCTATAAATTATTCTCATATAAAAGAAAATTATATTTTGAAAATTTTTAATAAAACTCAAACAATTTCGAATTACCAAAATAATATATATGAGGTATTCACAAAGTGTTTTATCATATCGTATTGTCATAATGTCATAAAATTTTGTCAAATTTGTAAGGTAAATGTGTTTGATTATAATATATTGTATTTTGTTTTCAAATTGAATTTGATCTGAATGAGAGCCTAGCTTTTAATGACCAAGTCAGGGAGAAGAATGGTGCTTTAAAATTTACTGGCCTTTAGCCCAAACTCTTCCTATATTGTGTCAAAATATTATATAAATATCTCTAATAGCTACATTTTTATTTAGGTGCAATTATTAACATTATTTTTGGAAAATTCAAATTTTAAATTTATCGAATCATGGTATCGATAAATATTTTTATATGATTCTTTCAGTAATATTATTTGAAATTTTGTAAGAAATTTTCGAGAATATTTTCAAACAATTTAATAAAATAAAGTGAAAAATAAAATTTGCTTAAACACTCTCTTTTTCGGTTCAAAAGGTCAATTCAATAGTTGATGACGATGTTAGAGACAGGATACGTATCTGTAATATTGAAGTTGTGATTAACTGAAATTTAAGTGAGAATCTTTCGAATAGATTACCGAATAATATTTCGAGGCTCATGATTATAGGGAAGATCAACTAAATATTCTATGACATTGGTAAGAAAAACTTTCGATAATATCATCTCTCAAATCTTCAACTAATGAAACTTTTCAATTGAAATTGAGAGATTTTTTAAAGATAAATATAGTGGATATATTGGTGAACCAAGCAGATTATTATAAGGAGATTATTTATAATTTACGTATTTTTTTTGGTGAATTCTAACAATTGCTATGATTTACAAAATTTCTAGTCCCCTTTAATATAATGTTCCTAACTGTTAGCTTTTACTAGCAACAGACACTACATCACCCAGAGTTATTGCTTTAAAAAAAAAGAACATTTGTTTCATTTTCGTATTCTATATTTCTTATTTATTTCTTTTGTTTTTTCTCCTGTAGATTTAAAAAAGTTTTATGACTGGATTTGTTGTATTTTGACCAGGTTTTATAGCTACAAAAATTCTCAGCAACAAATTTTAAATATTCTTTAGTTTAGTTTAGCTGCAGCTAAAACTTCAGCGGTTTTTTTTATACTTACATACGTATCGTTACGGTCTGCTTAATTTGCCGCCAAAAACTCAAACGTTATTGAAAAAGAATATAAAAACAAAATAAGAAAATAATAACAACAAAAAAACCCGACGTCAAATAAGCAAAAAGACGGACCAACATAAGGACCGACGGACGGACGGATGAATGTAAGCTTTACTTCTGCTAACTATTTTTACAACTGCAACAACATTTAGTTGCTTACTACTAAAGACTATTATAGTATTTTTACTCGTAAAGCTTCTAGTAGTAACTTTTTAAATATTTCATTTGCGTGTTTAGAAATCATTTTATAGTCACTGTCTTAGCATGTAGCCTTAAGGTTTATCAGCGATTCATCAGTTGTTGTTTCTTTTTTTTTGCAAGAAGGTTTACACAAACCGAAAGTATTCCAAGCAACAACAATGATGATGAGTGAATACACATGGTTTGTTTGCCGGGGCTGTTGTAATGGAAGCACCTACCAGTGAATAAATTCAAGAAAACCAACAACAACACATAGAATGCATAATAAAAGCTTAAATTTTTTGCATTTCCAAGAGTTTTAGTTTTTTATTTTTTTTTTATTTATTATTTTTAAATAAAACACTAGATCCGTTTCAAACTGTTTTAAACTTAAAAATAAAAAACAAAAACAATTCTTAACAGTCTTGACTAAAAACAGCAGAAGATACTCTAAACACGTTCAAGAAAGACAAGTGATTTTGAAATCCACATAAAAAAAAACTAAAAAACGAAAAAAACAGTCATTTCATTTTATTCAATTCCCTGCTATTTTCAAATGCTTCTAGATATCGTCATTCATTCTGGCTTTATTTTTGCATGACAGATTTTTATTTTTTCATTTATTTTAATTTTTTTTTCGACTTTTTTTATATTACAATTTACATTTCAGGGAGGTTGTTAGAAGGTGTTTCTTAGAAACACTATTGCATCACATGTTTCAAAAATATATAGAAGAACAAAATTGTAGATTGTTATATTTTATTTATATGTATGTATGTATGTATCTATGTATGTGGTTATTTTGTAAGTTTTGATGTTGTTAAAAAAAAAAATAAAAATAAAAAAATTACAATTAAAGCTCACCTATAATAATCGCTTTTGCAGTAAATATTACCGTCGCGCGAATAACATGATGATTCCCGGTCGAGGGGTTGTCGACATGCATAACATTGAAGACAGCTAGCGTGCCACCGTTTATCCACAGCAGAGAGGTAGAAACGATCCTATAAAAATTAAATGAAAAAGAAAAGAAAAAAAAAGATTAAGAAAAATAAACACAAAATAATTGTTAAAAAGAAACAAATAAACCGTTATTATTAAAATATTTAGGTTTTAAAAAATACTAGGAAATATTTAGAATTATAATATTAAGGCTATTCACAGTTTATAAATATAAATTGAAAGGAACAATCACTAAAGGAATAGTTGTAAATTATTTATAAAGAATTTAAGTAAAACTTTGTTTTATAAATAATAAAAATTTATGTAAAAAGTGAGT
The DNA here is from genome assembly GCA_001735545.1 of Phormia regina. Classification (NCBI taxonomy): domain Eukaryota; kingdom Metazoa; phylum Arthropoda; class Insecta; order Diptera; family Calliphoridae; genus Phormia; species Phormia regina. Next base: position 17,145 of record MINK01172415.1, read on the forward strand.
TTTGGTTTTTAACAAAATAGAGTAAAAAAAAAAATTAATTTAAAATTTAAAGTGATTTTTACAATTTTCCAAAAGAAAATATTTATATATTATTGCACATAAAATAGAAAATAATTTTCAATTTTGGTAAAGGAAATTGAAAAATTTTTTTGATGCAGGTCTAAAAAATTGTTTATAACTCCAATATTTCTGCACGAATTTCGCTGAATTTCAATACCGAAATTTTCGACACTATCTAGAACAAAAGTGTTTAAAAGGATATGTATTTATTGGACTATAGTTTTTAAAAAATCCATTTCATCATACATACTGATAGACTTATATTTATGCACACATTTTAGTAAAAATTAAATTTCTAGTGAAAAATTTAAAACTTTTGGGTAACAAATGAAATTTTTAAATTTAAGTTTATACGGAAAGTGGAATTTTTAATTCAAGAGCCTTAAGTCCTTGAAAAAATTATCAACTTTCTACCAACTCTATGTGATTCTCTTAGTGACATGTCTTTGAAAATGAAACTTTAAAAATAGTTAAAAAGCACGGAGCACTTATTAAAACCATCCAACAGATTCGTTAGCGATACATATTTAAGAAGAAAAAAAAATAATTTAAATAAATTCTCAAAGACTGAAATGGTTACTCAGTAGATGTCGTTCAAATTCAGATTTCGTGTTAAATAATAACTTCGTACATAAGCCTTAACACGAGGTTCTTAATCGAAACCTTTTTTGTTTGAATTTTTTATGGAATAATACAAGGTAACGTCTTTAGCGTTACTTAGGACATTTGATATTTAGCCTTTTTTTTAATATTTGCTATAAGTAGTGATTCGAAGTTTTCGTAAGTGAAGAACAAATTTGAAAACTTTCTAACTGTATTCTTTAAAAGGTCCTTCGGATGATTGCTAAGAACTAAATTTAAATCATATAATTTAATCTAAACATTATTTTATGATGAAAATTCTAAATTTTCAATGGCAAAATTTGTTTATTCACATTTTGGTCCTTCGAACCATGTTAAAGACTTGAATTTCTATAAAATTAATATTTATAGGTTTTATTCATTAATGTTCTTGAAAGTAAAATTTTCTTTATTCCTATTTAAAAACAACTTTTCAAGTTTTTCACAAACGTCAGTGAATACCCCTAATAATAATACAAATAATTGTTCATATTTTACCTGTATTAAACGTCCACAACCCGCACAGGGTGGACTACAATTTGGTTTTGTTTCAGTCGCAGATTCAGGACTACTAGGCGGTCCATATGGTTCCGTTTTAAATGATATACCCGAATTTGTTTCATCATTATCACCATCCGGACAATCGGTTTGATTACGATTGATGGCATACTTAATGGAAGATTCATCAAAAGTGGCCTGTTCCGCTGTTTCATAACTAAAATTACAAGAACTTTAATGTGTTTGGGGGTCAAAATCAAAATTAAAAATTGTCGACAATGAAGAAAACAAAAACAACATACATATATAATTTAAATTTTAAAATTACCTTCTAAATGCCACACTATATGCAGCCGCCGCTGCACTAAATGGTTTTGTACTGTGTTCACAGATATCGGGACACGTTGAGCAGGATCGAAATATAAATTGATTACTGTGATTACTATTACTACTGCTATTTGCACCTGCAGCACTGCCACAATGTGCGTTCCCTTGATGTGCTACAGGTGGTGTTGGACTTTTTTCCCTTGCACCTGGCCCAAGAAATCTTGCGCTCTGCTGCTGTTATTGATGACGTAAGAGAAATAATAAAAAGAAAAAGAGAAAATATTTAAAGATTAAAGTTGGTTTATTATTATAAAATAATTATTTTTTTGAAAAATTAATAAAACTAACAAATTAAAATAAAAATATAAGTTTTTTTTGTCATTAATGACACAAAAGTTTTGTTTTCATGACAAATCAGTATTCATTTTTTTTTCTCTTTTTACTTTATTAAAATCTATATCCTTAAGAAATAAAACTTTTTTTAATAAAAAAAAAAATTAAATAAATTTTCTGTATCTGTATTTGATCAATTTCGGCAATATATACTCTTATACATTTTAAGTTCTATTTATCTTTAAAGTATTGAATAAAAACATTTATTGTAGAATTTATATAATTAATAGTATTTACTTGGTTTTAGTCCTTAAATGCAGAAAGGAAATCACAAAAAATGTACTTCAAGGTAATTTTATTTAAAGACGTATGATCAGTAATATTGCATATTTCATTAAAACTGTTTTTAATTTTTTTTTATGATAGCGATGCACAGTGGGGCAGTATCGAAATTTATTGGAAATATATCTGTAACTTCTGATCGACTGGTTGGATTTTCATGAAACTTTGTATAAGCGTAGCAGCAGAAGTGGCCAATGTTAAGTTTGAAAGGGGGACACAACAAACCCCTCAGAGGCGGAGCTAAGAGGGCTCAAAATTAGCTACTTCTGACAAAAAATTTTAATGGCTTGTTAAGTTTTTTAGCAGACATAATTCTTCGTTATATAGAAAAATTGAAGTCAATATCTTTTATAGATCCGAAACTAAGCCACTTTAAAATTTAAAAAGTCTCGGAAAATTAAATATTTTGCGTTAATTTGCACAAACACTCATACGAAAATTGTCTGCGGGAACAAATCATGTTGTTACGGCTTTTTTACATCCATAATAGTTCAATGTTCAATATCTTATATCAGTAAACAAATGTAATTCTAGATCGATGGAAATATCGAGTATATATTTTTTTATAGTTTTGTAAATTAAAGCAAAAAGTTTGTCAAAAAAGAGTTTTTTTTTTTTTTTTTTTTTGGAAATTAATATAATTATTTTATCTGTATTAGCAACTCTATATCAGTTAGTACCAAGATATTTTAATGAAATTTATTTCGGCGAAATAAACTGTATGTCATAACAAATGAGAAGCTAAAGAGAAAATGTTTAAATATTTGTAACCGTAATCTTTCATATAAAAAAGGGCAAATTCGGCAGAGTGTGTACCTAGACCACTTGAAGTTTATGCGCTTGTTTTTTTATCTAAAGTCATATCTGCAAGGAAGTTACCTTTTAGAAACGTGCAAATTTAAAAATTTAATTTTGAGTATGACTTTTATCTTGATTAATTTATTTTCAATCATCTACTTGATTTGATCTTAATAATATTAATTGGAACTATATTTTCTTTTCTTTTTCATATTATTTTCGTGTGGGAGGTGCAACTTTAAGCAAGTTTTTAATTGAATGAATTATTTTCATATATATTTGTTAATTGGTGGCTTTTTTTTCTGTGATAAAACTTTCTTTTACTGCCTTTTAAAGTTGTTCCTTCGTATTTGAAATATAAAACTTATAAAAATGAAAACATAGCGATAAAATATTTTAAAACATGTTCTAAAATCATTAGTTCTTAAGCCAGTGTAATTAGATGGTCTAGTTGGTAGTGAGTTAGGCTGGCTGCCTGGGGGTTGTGGTTGTCGATTCCAACCAGAAACTCTTATCTGTTGTTACTACTCACGGTTAGAATTAGAATATAATTTGTAATTGTATTGTAATTATTCAATAAATAAATGAATACTCCAGTTTTTTTTTATACATTTATAAAATTATAAAATTTTCTTTTTTAAGGTTAATTAGTGTAACAGAAATAAGAGTTGACATGTTTTTTTTTTTTTTCGAGGTTGTCACATTTCAGCAAACACTTCTTTGCTGACATTTTCTTGTAAATTTCATGACAAAATCAAAAGGATATGTATAGACGGAAATATGCAAATGTTCATATAAAATATTCTTACATGAATTGAAGAATAATATTTTTTTTGCTATAATCATACATTTAAAATAAGCAGCGTTATAATTTAGGGATTATTGTCTGTTGTTTGTATGTATTTGTCTTATGATTTTCTTTTTTTTTTTTTTAAAAAAACTAAAAATAATTCATTTTTAAAATCCATACAATTCTTATACTACGTGTAGATGTCAACGTATAAATACAACTGTCTAATTAAAAATTTTCTTTACTTAAAATCTCAAACCATCAGATGAAAAAAAAACATCTCATCTCATCTTGTTTATTAAAATTTATAAAAAAAACTACATGTTTGATATCATTTTATTTTTTATTTGTTTTTGTAAATTAAATTAAAAAAAAAAACATTAGAGAAACATTTTTTTATTAAAAATCTTATTTATTTAAAATCTTTTTACTTGTTGTTTTTTTGAGATTATTTCGAAATCTGTTTAGAATTCTCTGGTGTAATGCTGTTGCATATATTCATCATGCATTTTTAATATTGATAAAATATTTGTGTTTGACTTTTATTTTATTTATTTTTTTTTTCTTCTCAATTTTGTTGTAGTTGTTCTAGGGTTACAAATGTTATCATCAACTGGTCGCCAGTCAATCATGAATGATTTTTATTATTATTACTTTCTTTTTCTTTTTTTTTTGTGATTCAGTTATTCTGAAATCTTTTATAAAACTGATAATATTTATATTGAATTATCAATATTAATTGTTGTTGTTTATTAAAGCAAAAAATGTTTTTTAAACACAACCTAGGAGACTTCGACAAAATTATATTGGATGGTTCAAGTTTAATATGAACTTTAAACAAAAAAAAAAAAAAGTGAATCTAGAAAATTTGTTTAAAAAAATTTCTTAATCGATTTTTATATTATAGTTTTATTTTTTTAATATACATATTAAAACATACTCAGTTCGCAAATAACATGATTTGTTTTTTAATTCCCAATTTGGAAAATCAAACGGTCATCTACAAAAACTGTAAATGCATTCTAATTAAAGCATTTTTTGAAATAATTTATAGCAGCGCAGACTTGGTTACTAAACATTATTTAAAATAATAACGATTATTGATTTAATATTCTCGTATGATGTCTTGATTAGTTTTTAGCAAATTTTACAATAAATTTATCCTAAAAAAAAAAAAAAAAAAAAAAAAAGCCGAAATTTTTCTTTTTCCTTATAAGAAATATGTCGGTTGAAATGTTGTTTTTGAAAGCAATCGATATAGTAGATATATAATATATAGATAAAACGATTGGAAATCTTACTGTTGAAATTGGTAAAAAAAAACTAAAAAAGTCTATTAAAAATAAAAAATATGTGATTTTAAATAGTAATATTACCAAAAATATTAAATTTAATTATCAATCGGCATTTCGATGATGTTTATATTAGATTTAATTTATTTTTCTTTTTCCAAATATAAAAAATATTTTTAAAAATTCATTTAATGTATTTTAGCTTCGTTTTTTGACCATATTTGCAAAGTAGATAATGTTAGACCTCAGGTAAAAGGAAGATGCTTTGTTCGTGTGTTTTATCATATAATTTATGTTTTTTTTTCTCCCATTAAGAATTTTTTCATTGAAATAAAAGGAACTATTTCAGCAGAAGTGTTACCTATCCAATATTCATTTTATGGAACGGTTTTGGAACTAGTTGATAATCATATTATTGTCACGTTAAGAACTCATTTCATAGAAACTTTAGAAAATAGTTACCTAAAAGGCCACTTTTTAAATCAATTTAATTTTTTTACAATTTTTATAAATATACATTTTTTGCCTCACGTATTTGAGAAGAAACTCACGCTATAGGAAATTATTCAGAAATTATTAATGTGTTTAAAGAAGTGATGTAGAAGTTATACAGAATTAGTTCTTAGGCACTAATTGTCAAAAGCATTCTTTAAAACCATTTTAAAAACATAAGAATTAATTAATTTGTTTTTGGGTTTAATTAAATATTTATTTATTTTTATTTTTTTTCGAATTTTAAATATTTATTTATTAAATCAAGTAATATAAAGAAGCCTTTCGAAGCCAATAAATATATATTACAAAAGCAAAGTCCTGAATATAATATTATCTAAATTAAACAGAGTTTATAGCGTTTTCTTTTCTAAAGAAATATAATAACTTTGTTGACAAATTAAATATTTAGTAAAATTTAAAATTTTTGTTGAAATTCCGAAATTATTGAAGAAATCTTTTTGGCAAATTTCGGATATTTGATAAAAATTCTTAATTTTAAATAAAATTTCCAAATTTTTACATAATGAAACCTTATGAAGAAACATTTTATTATTTAAATTATTTATGTTGTAAATGTTTCCTTATAAAGGTGTTTAAATTATATATTTTACATGGCTACTTTTGGATTACCTTGTGCCTAAAGGTAATCCTTTTCGATATTTTCTTTAAAAATAACATCATGGCTCGATCCTTAGAAAACAATTAGAAGTCTAACTATTCTAATTCGCTCAGAGAAAAAAAGATGCTCTATTCACATGTATACATTAATTCTGTAGAAAATTATACTAACACAAGCAAAGTGTTAGGTTTTTTTAGAACAAGTTGAACTTCAAGCCATTTTCTTTGCCTCGAACTAAACTCCTTCGGGATGGACAACATTTTTCACAAAAAATATCTGAAAGTTTGTTTCTTATAAAAAGTTATACCAACTTTTTTCTCGATATTAATGTAAGACATTTTATTTCTTAAACTTATTTCTCACTCTGTACGCTAGCAACCAGTGATTATTCTTAAAATAATCAAAAGTAATCGGTATTTATAAAAAATAATTGGAAATATGCTGATATTTAAAATTAGCATTTATATATTCAAAACCAGTCGCAATAAGAGTAAATGGGATATTATGAACAATGAGTTTGACTCAAGGATCCTCATTTTATCCCCATTAATATTTATCACATTTTCTAGGAAAATGATTTTTTTGCAGAACAACAAATTTTACATGATTCGTTGTATTACAATCATAAAATAATTAGTAAAAACTTGTTAAAACTTATTGGGTTATAAATCGTTCATTATAATCTTAAAAAAAAACATTATCATGAACTCAAAATAAAAAAGAAAAAAAAAAACGAACTAATATCGTCTAAGATCTCTGGGAAACATAAAATCAGTGGGAAGTAAATAGTTATTTATTAATCTTGAAAGGAGTTTAATGAATCCAAAATAAAAAAATAAATAAATAACGAAATGTTTTATTTCCAAAAATGTTAATAAAGGGTCAGTGGAAGAGTGTAAAACGTACACAAATATCATGAGATGCTCACACTTTGATAAGCATTTCAAGTTTCTCAGTAAATTAATAAAAACTACTTCAAAATTTCTACACACAGAAAAAAAGTCAGCATTTAACAAAAATATGTGAAATTCATTCAATTGAAACTTGTTCAGATTTGCACCCCTCCCACCGAAATGATTAAATCAATTACTAAAAACTGTGAAAAATTAAAAAAAAAAAAAAACAACTAATAAATTAATTAAATTAATCAAGTGTATGATTGAATGAATTAAAAATGTATATAGAACATTAAATCATACTCAAATTTATTTATTTTTTATTTCTACTTGAATATATTTATGAATTTTTTTAATTTTAAATTTTTCTTTAAAACTAATAGTTGTATCAAAATCGTTGTCGATAACTATAAATAATATACATATCTTGTGATTAAAATTGTATTAAAAATATTGTCTGATACTCTGTGCAATTTATGTTAGAATATTTTAATTAAAATGATTTACCTCCTCTTAAAGTTTAATTAAATAGAGAGAGAGGGAGAAAAAAAAAACTTTTTTTTTTAAACTTACCCAATGCATCACAGGGCGCTCTTCGGTGCAGACGCCCATGTGCGTCTTTTGAGATATCACGAGGTTTGGTTCCAACGATGCTTATTTGGCAGTGCGGCGGCAGGATGTTGTATTTTATGCTGACGTATTGTGAGAATTTTTATTTGGAAAACTTTAAAAAAAGCTTATAACAACAACAACGGTTTAAAACTTTTGTTATTGTTTACAAAAAGCTTTCGGAATTAACAATTTCAAAAGAATTGTTTTTAGTTTTTTAGTATCAATGATTTTAAACACTTTTTTTTAGAGAATTTTTGCACTGTAAAGGAAAAAATAATAAAAGAGAATATTTTTTTATATAATTATTATGAAATATTATTTGATTTACTTATTTGTAATTTTTTTATGTAATTAAATTTTATTAATTATTTAATTTGAAGATTTTGGTAGGAAAAAGAAGTAATTATTGTTATTTTTTAAACTTATAATTTCTTTAATTATTGTTTATTTTAGTCTTAAGTTTCAGTTTCATATTTTATTATAAATGTTTCACAACTTAATCATTTAGGTTTTTTTGTTTCAACTCAGTTTTTTTTTCTTAGCGACCGGAAGCTTTAAAAATTTGTGGATAATTCACACATTTTTTTGAATTTTTGTCACAAATAATATTTAGGTCCCACATATAGTATTTTTTTTCGATTTATCTTTTTTAAATTTATTTCCTTTATTTTCAGCGCCAGCCAGGTATTCAATAAATTCACACACAAATATTTTATTAAATAAAAATTAAAAATAAAAGAAATCAACATTAAGAAAGCTGATACCAAAACGACCTTCCCAAAATTGTGAAAAAAAACCTAAAGCCAAAAACCAATTCACAGTCGTCATCTGATCTAAGAAAATGATCTTTGTAAACAAATAAAAAAACAAAAACAAAAACAATTTAAACTAAAAGTAGCAGAGTATCTGCTTAAAGCAGCCACCAAACAACCAACAAATAACCAACCAACCAACCACCTTTAATAAACTGTTTGAGTATGAATTTCAGTTGTTGGTTTTTTGGGTTTTGTTTGTTGTTAGTTTGAGCTCTTGTTTGGTCCTCTTCTTGGTCTTAATGTAGTTGTTGTTTGTTGTACATGTAAAGTGTCCAAAATGTTGACAATTTTTAACTTAATTTATGACATTAATTTAGAGACTGTGTATAAAAAAAAAAGAAGCAGCTAAAATATTTTAAGAAAAGTAGCTGCAAATGAACAAATTAAAATAAAAACACAAAAGATGATATAAAAATGAGAAAAAAAAAACAAAAAACAAAACATATTTGAAAAAACATTGTTTTTGACCCTCCTCGTTAGAACATGCAATAAAAAGATGCAAAATACTGATAAGAAATCTTTTGAACTTAGACAAAATGAAAAGAAAAAAAGACAAACTACATTTTTATGACTTTTTTAACGAAATTGTATACAATAGTTTAAAATAAACAATTAGGGGTATTCAATTAAGGGCAGTTTACAAAAATTTAAGAAATTTCATTTCAATTTTTAATTAATTTTATTAAAAATTATAGAAAAAGTAAAAAAAAAAAAAATCATTTAAAATTAATAGTTCAAGATTAGAGGTCGGAATTCCATGCTTAAATAGTTTCAAATAAGCCCTTAAAATATACATTCACACTTCTATCAGTTCTATACGTAAATAATTTTTCTCTTTTGGCTTTTTATATCACTGTTCAGTTGTAAGTTGAGTTAAAATGTTTCAAAAGAGGGCGATTAACTAAATTTTGAAAATTTAATTATTGTTATAAAATTGACTAGTGAATAGAAAATATACAAAATTATCTTTCAATATACAATAAAATTATCAAGCAAGGTAGTGCTGTTTTTCTATACGTAGCTGCTAAAATGATTTTTTACATTTTCGAAGTGAAGTAAAAAACAGAAGTTTCTTCAAATTTAACGAAATCGAAATTGATAAGACACCCCAAATGCTGATGAAGTGTGTAGCAGCACAGAATTCCATTCCATTCTGCTGGTATAGGAATGGAAAATGAAAATATTTTTCGATATCAAAATAAATTTCAAATAGAACCTTTTTCATCCTCGAAGTATTAAAATTTGAAAGTATGCTATTTGTATATTTAAATCTGCTTAAATACAATACCAAATATATTATTTATTATTTATTTAATATCAATGAATCAAGTTCTTATACTAAATTACAATTAAAGTGAACTAGCAACTTTGGACAACAGCTTTAGCAGCACCAAATTATTAGATAATTTTATTCAGATTAAATATTACAGTAAAATATTATAATAACTGTGGACCTGTTATTAGAATAACAGGACCAATGCTGGATATTTTAGCTTTAGTTTCACTAAAATATAATTTATTATCTAATACCTGAAGATTTTTACTACAATTTGTTTTACTGAGCATAATAATTTGTTGTTTTTAATTATTGTATAGAATTTTATAAATAAAAATTTAGAGCTATAAACCTATTTGAATTGTCCTAACTACTTGTGTTTGGAACTTGAAGTTCTAGCATTTAATTTTACTTTGGTTCGTTGGAATTTCATTAATAATAAGTGTAAATTATATAACTCTAAAATATATTTTTATTAAAAACTTTTATTTTTAATACGAATTGTTAAATATCCAGCTGATCGCTTGAGAGTATCAAATGATTCGAGGTAGTACTTTGGTACTTTTGTATGTAAAATAGTATCAAAAAAAGTACTTTAGTATCAACTTTTCCTTCCCTGTGCTAGTGTCTAATTATAGTCTAGAAACTCTGCTTTGGTACCACCAAATTTAAAATTTCAAACATAGAAAACAACTAGAAGTTTAACTCTTTTCATTCGCTCAGAAACAAAAAATTACTCTCTTCACACGTATTAATTTGTTCTGTAGAAAATTTTACTAACACATGCAAAGAGTTCAATTTTTTTGATAATTCTGTTAGGTTTTTTGTGAGCAAGATGGAGTTCTAGTTGTTTTCTATGCTTTCAATGTATTTTCTTTTTAAGTAAAAAGTCTTTTATATTAAAAATTTTTAAGAATGCCATCAACTTAAGTTATTTAAATATATTTTTCTTTAAGTATTTTTAAATTATATTTTTCTCAAATATTTTTGTTAATTTTTTGAAAAATATCCTAAAATATATTCATTTTAAATTTTCATGGAATACTTCTTATAATGTTACAGAATGTTTCTTTTGAAAATTGTTGGAAAAATAGTACATATTGTGTACTTTAATGCTGTGAAAAAAAAATCATGCACATATATAGACCTATTTAAGAAATCGGTCTGAAAACTCAATTTTTTAAAAGAATAATTAAATCCTTGTATCAAGTATATTAAAGAGAAAAAAACATATCTTTAATATTTATAATTTTTTCCTAAAGTGTTGGCATTAACATATAAAAAATTAAGAGTGGGACCACGAGGAGATGCCTAAATAGGAAATATTTAACCACCAGCGAATTTTTGTTCCTTGTAAGATTTCCAAGATAATTAATTATCATTTTAAAATCCTTGATAAATCTTTAAAAATAACATCCTTCCATCCATCCAGTTTAGAGTTGATTTTTTAGTACTATTTATACATTTTGACATGGTGGCAACATTATACAATTTTTTGCAGCTTTATTAATTTTTACTCTGATAATTTTCATAAAAAGTTTAGCAAAATTAATTGTAATTAATTAAAGAGCAAAAAAATGATAAAGAATCCATATCTTAAATAAACAATTTTATATTAAAATTTTGTAAAGAAAATTAACAAACAGAAGTGGGAAGGACGGGCAAAAGAATTATATAAAAAAAGACTAAAATTTCGAAAATACTTCATTTTATTTATTATAAAAACCGAATGTAAATTAAGCGACTTTTTATATCCAATGTATAGACAGACGGACGGACATTACCGTTCTGCAAAAAAAATCTACAAAATAATTTTATAATAATTAACAGAAAAATAAAATTGATCATTAAACTGTTGATATCTTTTTCAATTGATTTAATCATCCTTTTCGACCCATTTTACTCCAATGTATAGACAGACGGAAAGACATCACCGTTCTGTCAAAAATGCCAAAATTATAAAAATATATTTTTGAACATAATAATAAATAAAACCATATAACATGATTATTAAAATATACTCCCTAAATTAAGTTTCAATTTTGAACCCTTTAACCCAATGTGGAACGAAATAAATTTATATTTTTATTTCTGTATTAAAAAATATTTATTTTGGAATTCGATTTCAATAAAATCTTAAGTAATTATAAATCAGTATTTTCATTTTTTTGTCTTGTAAATGAAGTTTAAAATAAAAATGTATCTTAATGTAATTTTATACTATGCCCTTAATCAAATGCTTCTGAGTGTATTTTGCTTTCAAACAAATGTGTGTATGAGTAATATTTTTAAATAATTTAAAACTGACCGTTTTAATGTAAGCGATAACCGAAATAATATAAAATAAAAATAAAAAAAATACTGATATAATGTTTGAGATAATATTTAATCGTACAACTATGAGACTACTTCTACATCTACTACAACTGTTAAATACAACTAAAATAAACTATTAAACTATTCTTATGGACTGAGTGTTAATAATTTAAAGATGATCTTAAATGTTTAATGTCTGCAGATCAAGAATTGTGTTGTGGTTGTTGTTGTTAGATGTTCAGGTAAAATGTGTCTTAATATTGTTACAGGTTACATTGACGATAGGAAATTTTCATTTCATTTACTTATTTAAGTGTTTTTGTTGGCATTTTAGTTTCAAGTGTTAATTTAGTTAGAAGTATTAGAATGGATGGGTAACATTTTAAATGTAAATTATATTCTTTCTTATCAAATACAATCTCTTAAAAGTCCAAATTCATAGAAACTTTGAAATTAATAGATTAAAACAATAATAAAGTGTTTTTATTATTTAATCATCCCGGATTTTATTTTATTTATTTTTTTTATTTTTTTTGGTTTCAAAACTATAATAATTTATTGCTTAAAAGGTGAGAAATCAAACTACATTTTCTTTTGATTAAAGTAAATAAAATTTTACTTTTAATTTATCAAAATATTGTCTGAGAACCTTAATAATTCATCTGTAGATTTTCTGATGCAATTATTTAGACTTAAGTTCAAATGATGGAGATAAATCAATGAATGACACATTTTTCATTGATAAATGCAATTTTGTTTAAAGTCCATTTTAAAGAAATATGTATAAATTTTAAAATATTCTTTTTTTTTTTAATTTGCTGATGAAATTTAATTGTGTCATTTAGATTGTTTTATTTATCATATGGATAATATCTTTTAGATTTTACTTTTAATATATCTTTGAGGAAGTGAGGCAAACACATTTTTCGTAATCCCTTTTAAGGTCACACTAAACAACCGATTTTAATAAAATTTATACCATTATGAAAATATGTTCTTATAGATATGCAGAATATTTGTATTTTATTGAAATCCGTTTAGTATTTAAGAAGTTATAAGCGGTAAAAATTTCAACTAATATCACAACTCACATGAATATATTTGCCTAAACAAAACAAATGAGTGCGTTAATTTATTTAACTGTATATTATTACATGTATGCAGGCGCGGATCCACGGGGAAGGAAAAAAGGAAATTTCCCTCCCCAAAATAAAAACGCTTAATGAAAAATCTATACTAAATAATACAATTTAAGGAAATAGTTAAGTAAATCGTTCTATCTTCCTCCTCCAAAAGCTTGAGCTGGATCCGCGCCTGCATGTATGTATATACAACTCTCTCATTCAAAACATTGTCTTATTTTTATAATGAAATAAATTTTGTTATTAAAAGTTAGATTTTTTATTATTTTAATTTAAATTTATAGGGACAGCGAAGCGCTCCAGGTGTACACGCGTCTTCATGAATATGTAATTAAATAAACAATAAAAAATGTCTTTTATATGCTTTTTGTTTTAATATCCCAATCTTCCACATTTCATTCAAGTGTCAAAATATTTTAATATTTGTTAAATTTGATTAAAATGTGTTAAACGTGGCAATTAATAGAAGTTACTTTTCGTAACTTTTAACTTCAATGAGGAAAGGACAGACATTCCGTCCATCCGTCTATAGAAAAAACTGTTCCATATGAATCTGAATACAAACCAGACTAATTAAATAATTAAAAAAAAAAAAATGATCCCTAAGCTTGAATTGTATAGTTAATGAACGGATTCTTAAGGAATTAAGTCTTTACAGAATTAACTCAATTTATATGAAATTCAATGAATTTAAATCTATGAATTAAAATAATATAAATGCTTTAGAAGGATGACAATAAACTTAATTTAATTTTATAAAATCAATTAAAGAACCCAAGGACGGACAATACCATTATGCCAAAAAAGTATAAAAATGTTTTTTTTCCTTATCGAGATAAAAGTTATGATCATATTTTTGTCTTATAAATGTTTTGTAAGAAATAAGAAATAATGATTATTGAAAAAGCTAGAAAATATTTTATATAATGGTTACAAGAGTTGTGCCAAATTGAACTAAATAGTTCATTTCAGCGATCAACTTATGTGTGTTAAACAAAAGCTAAAGAAAGTGCCTGATGTCTTTGTTGTTGTTGAAAAAGGTGCTAACATTTCTTTTAATGATCAACTAAAATAAACAATTGAAATCAATTGGGAAGAACTCTAGTGGTTACATCATTTTAGTCAAATATTTGTCTAGCCTAGCTACAGGACAAAACTATTTGTACACCCCATGCATTTCGTATATCTTCAATAATTTATAAATTTTGTTTGGACGTGTCATTCCATAGACAACCGATATTAAATTAATAATGAAATTTTTGAAATTAAATCTGTAAATTCTTAAACATAATAAATGATTTAGAAATTTAAGGATTTGCAGATACTAAGTTATGTTTAATTACAGGCGCGGATCCCACGGGGAGGGAAACAAGGAAATTTCGCTCGCCAAATGAAAATGCTTAATGAAAAATATATAACAACAAAAAAACGTTGAATTCTTTCAAAAAGAGAACATTTTCACAACTTCAAAAGTGGAACAAAGTTGCATATTCTTAAACGTTGGATATTATTATTTTGTTTTTATAACTTAATTAAATAAAAATATATTAAAAATAATACTACATACGACAATTTTAAATTCTTTATAAACTATTGAAGGTATACGAAATATATTAGTGTACAAATAGTTTTGTATGTATGTTATATAATATCATTTTAATAACAAATATTTTGTTTGACGTGATCATTAAAATTAATAATGAAAATTTTTGAAAATAAAGGATTGCAGATACTAAGTTATGTTTAATACAGGCGCGGATCCACGGGGAGGGAAACAAGGAAATTTCCCTCCCTAAAACGAAAATGCTTAATGAAAAATATATACTAAAACATAAATTTTCTATTCTATTTTCCTCCCCCAAAAAGCTTGAGTTGGATCTACGCCTGCTTTAATATATATATTTTTCAGTTATTCCTAAAACTTAAAAGTTCTCCTTTATGTTGAAGAGGTTGTAAGAAATTTTACTTAAGAAATTAGCCAAATTTCTCTCGTCAAATCAAATGAATCTGCTTATAATCACTTGACCACAAAGAGTAACGAGTTTAGATATTTTTCTTACTCTAAATTTTTCTTCTTTTTTAGCTCTTCAATATTGTTATCACATTTAAAACGGACTCTAGGATGAGGTTTAATTAGTATAAAAGTCTTCTGGCGACGGAATATAGATCAACGGATAGATAAATCTTCTTGGTATCTTCTTAATATCAATTTTTGATTCTCCAACAATTTATAGTTAAAAATGTTTAAAATTTTCTTTTTTTCTTTGGTTTCAATGTGTTCCAAATTTGTTCGATACTTTTTGATATTATTTATGTATATTTGTGTTCTAACAAAGGGAAAAGTCCCATCCTAATACAAACTTATTTGTAATGAAATTTATTAAACTTTTATAAACTTTGATTAAGCTCACAACAAATCAACTTAATTGTCATTAAAAATTATAGCTGACATATTTTTCAAACATAACTGGATCATAAAAAATGTTAAATATTACATCGAAAAATAGTTATGATGCAAAACGTTTGTTAAGATTTTTTCGAACCTGACTCCTGACTCTTAAGTAATTAACAAAAATTGATCCATATTGGCATCCAGTTGATATCATTTGATTATCGAATTATTTGTTTTTTTATTTTTTCTTCTTAATATTTATAAACGAATTGTATTCAAAGGCCACTACCAAAATTTATCAATGTGATCACAAACTTTGTGGACTTTGCATCAAAATTTTTTCTTCATTATTTATATTTTTTTTTTTACAAATTTCAACAATATTCCTGTTAAGCTACTTAAGTATTTGAATATTTTCAATATTAATTCTAACAGAAGCGTAAATTTAAATGATAACCTCTAATAAAAGGTCTTTATTTTTTAGTACATACTAAAACTTGGTTTAAGGTTAATGTTATTTTAAACAAATTGAAACTGAAATTTTAAATGTTTTTTTTTTTTATTTGTTTAATTGAAATTTCTTTTATTTTAAATCTTTTTAAGTCTTTGAAGAAATGCGCTAGAGATTAAGTTTTTTTTTTAAGTCCTTAGTTTTAGAAAAAATGAATAAAAAAAGAAAAGCGCAGCTTTTACCTTTAAAGCAAAAAAGTCGGCTTTGAAATTAGTTAATAATATCCGTATCCTTTTTTAGTTTTAGGGTTATCGTTTTAAATAAAATTTATTAAATTTGTTGGTAATCCTTTGGAGTTTAATAATCCTTTTAGATTTTGTTTTTGTTATTATTTTTTGTATTTATTTAATTGAAACACTTAATGATTTTGATTTATTTTCTTTTAAATAGAGGTTTTTATTTTATTTTCCTGGAAACAAACACTTTTCTTTCATAAAACTTTCTTTAAATTTAACGGTTTGTTTTTAACCGTTAGATAGATGGATTTATTATTATTTTCTCTTTTTCTTATTTATTATTATTATTTTTTTTTTAATTTCTTTATAACAATTTGTTGTTGTTTTATATTTTTATTTTCTTTTGTTTCATATGATTTTTTTATTATTATTATTTTTCTTTTTTTTTAACTTTAATTTTGTCAATTAATGATGACGTTAGGACGTTGTTAACGTTTGAGGTGTAAGATATAAACGTATCATTCAAACATACGGATCAACTAACCATTCAGTTAGTTAACTAACGATTTTTTGGTGAATGAGTGTTATTTTGCCCGCGGTTAAGTCTGTGTGTGTGTGCGTTTTTTTTTTCTGTTTGTTTGTTGGTTTTTGTTGATATCTAATCCAATGTTCCGCTAAGCGATTTTAACACGTCTGACGCGTTACAGTAATGTACAACTAGCAGACTACCAACCAACACGCTGTCGGTCAAATATACAATGCGTGTGATAAAGTTTTTTTATTTTTATTTCGTTTCTTTTCCTTTTTGATTTTTTTTCTTACACTTTTTTTCAAAATTTGTTTGAATATTTTTTGTTGTTGTTGTTTTTTTTTTTTTTTTGAACACAACAC
>MINK01172415.1:34472-52583 GCA_001735545.1 Phormia regina
ACGACATTAATAACAAAAAACACCGCCAGAAATGAAACAACAACAACAATAGAAAAAAATTGTATCGAACGTAAAAGATTCAGATGAAAAACAATAAAAATCAAATGTTTGTTGTTGAGACATGCGCGCGCTAAATGTTGAAATTAATAAACCGACTCACCTTTAGGCAAGTTTGATGGTGAATGAAGAATATGCTTGACAGTTAAGTTGCTTTGCCGCTCACCAGATGTTGGAAGTGATGAGAGATGTGATGGTTGTTGATTTCAACAATTTTCTCCACTCATCTGTCAAACTATAGGCATCTCTTTCTTGCTTATGGTTTTTTTCCTCTGTTATTTGTTTAACATAAATGTTATATTGAAAGAGTAAGTGTGTGTGCGTGTGTGTAAAAAAGAAGTGAGATGTTGTTTGTTGTCTGGGTCTTACTACTCGGGTGTTCTCTTTTTCTCTTGTATGAAAAATAACGGTGTTGTTTGTTTTGTTTTTTTTATTTTTTTTTACACAGAAAACAAAAACAACCACAATCATAAATTTTAAGGCGTGGCTTCTGTTGCTACCATTTAATTTATGTTTTTTTGTTTTTGTGTTTTTTTTTCTTCATCGCCGTACTGAGTGTAAGTAGTAGAAGAATGGCTGTAATATTATATTTGGCTTAAACCTCTTTATACCAGACTTCAGCTAACGTTGAGCGTTAACGTAGCGTTGGCGTCATGTTAAGCTTCTTTAAACATTTTGCACTTGTTTTTTTGTGATTTTATTAATTTGTTTTATTTTTTTTTTCTCATATTTTCTTTTATTGTTGCTTTCTTTGTTAAAGTGAGTATTAAAAAGTCTAGTTAGAAAAATGTTCAACTATAACTTTAGGCAGTTAAATTTAAACAAAATCCTCTATGTAAGATTTTAGCCTTCTAGGCTGCTCCTTTTACATTGAGTTTTAATCCACTCACCTCTTGCAGCAAAAAATAATGATGGAAAACCATAAGAAACCCCCCCAAAAAAAAAGTTCAATAAAAACCCAACAACACACAAATATGAGTTAAAAGCTGCGTTTGTTTGAGGCTACTGTTTATAAGCTTTCAGCAAAGCAATGTATCGTAACAGTAGCCGCTTGTGTAAAGATTTGCGTTAACGTTTACTGCCACTGTTTGTTTTCTTATTTTTTTTTTTTTGCTTCTTTTTTTTTTTAATATAAAAAACAGTTTCCTGACGTTACTTTGCGATAGTAAAAGTGCTTAAATAGTTTTTGTTGTTTTTTTTTCTCTTTTGGTTTTGCCTTTGTGGCTTCTTTGACTGCCTTCATCGTTTCATGTAAATTTATATATGTATGTGTGTGTATATGTGTTTGTGCGAATATCCATTTGACTCTCTAAGATGACGGCAAATATTGTTGATATCAAAAGGAATGCCGTACGTTCTTGATGGTTGGACCATTGTGCGAATTTTTAAAGGAACTACAACAACAGCAGCAACAAAATAAAAAGCTAAACAGAAAAATTTAAAATAAAATAAATAAAAAATAAATAAACGTAAAGAAGCTACATAAACATGCAAAATAAATAAATAAAACATCAACAAAATATATTAAAGATTTATAAATTTCTATAGAATATAAAATCTAGTGGCAGCTACTACTACCACTACCAGATATATGTATATAACGACTTTAATAGCACCTTATCTTAAGGATTCCTATATTAAAGATTGGAGATTATCTTAATTACTATTAAACTAAATAATAATTATTTTTTCCCTATAAATTTCTTCGATATTTTTATAACTTTTTATTAAAGTAAACAATGATTTAAATGTAGGCGTGGCAGGATATAAGTTAATACATTTGTATTAACAATTTTTAGTTAATACTTTAAAATTTTGAATTATTTTGGAAAACATGATTTTTCTACCTATTACGATAATTATTCAACGCCTTCGACTTAGAATTAAGGACTGCGCACGAAAAAATCAGTACACGCTCAAGGGCTTATAATTTTTGATGTTGTGAAAAATAAATAATTCTGTTAACTGGTTTATATTTGTCATTATGCTAAATTTCATGGTAACAAAAAACACCCAAATATACAATTAAAATTTTTCATAAAATCTAACATCGATCATATAAAATAATTACTTGGAAGACTGTTGCGTCACTAAATACACTTTCTTGAATCATAATATTATAAAAAGAAGTCATGATCATTATATGGAAGTCTGAGAATCGAAAACAAATAGTATCTTCAAGCAGTAGAACTCTAACGAAATAGAATAGGATTTTGAGGGAAAATCCCCTCATCTCTTGAATGTCTATTAGAAAATTTGAAAGGAAATGGATCCTCAAGACGTATAAAGTAGGAAAAACCCCTATTAGAAACGCAAGCAATAATTTGGATGTAAAATATAATATGGAAATACTTCAGATGAATTTTCTTCATAATTATGATTAGCAGGGAAACCACAATATGCTCTATAATAGCGTACACAAAGGTATTAATCTAAAATTTTAACACAAATCCAATCAATTAATTCAATTTATTTATATTTCTACATGTAGGGTGTTTACTAAAAAGAAGAATGTAAAGCTTGTATTTGTGTTACAAACAGCAAAGGCCGCATAGAATTTTAAAATAAAAAAAATTCAACAACAGAAAAAACTTTAGCAGCAGCAAGAACAACAACAAAGTTTTACACAAAAACAACAAAAATACACTCACATATATTCTAAACGACAGACGGAAGGACATATAGACGGACATTTATACAGCAGCAGCAAAAGCATTTGATGATAATAGTTTTTGCTTTTTTTCCATTTACATTATTTTTAAAGCTGGACAAAGAATAAAAAATAAAAAAATAAAAAATTCTCAATAGAAAAAGTATCGAATTCGCATTGTCAGCATTAGGAATGAGAAATGTATTCAAACATCAACAATAACAACAACAATGAACAACAAACAACGCAACGTTAGCGACGACAATGACAACAAGAAGAACGTGCAACAACGAATTGAAAATAAATTGAAAACATTTTTCAATATCTATTGACTGACTGAATGACGGCTGCATCGTAATGTATGTATAAACGCCGCCTTAATCATACTCACGTACTCACATATTGAACTGACTGACGTTTCAGCCAACAGTCATACATATCAAATCTTCTTTTTTTCTCCCTCTCTCCCTTTCTCTTCCTCTCTGCGTAAAAAACATCAACTTCAGAAAAAGTTTAAAAAAGAAATAATAATAAAAAAAATGTATGAAAACATCAGCAAAGAAAGAAAATTTTATATCGAAGTCAAAAGCCTTGATAGTTACAGACGTAGATTTGTTATGTAAAAAAATACAAAAAAAAAAGAAAAAAAAATTGAAATAAAAAATTAAATAAAAAAATTCACGTATAAATTGAATAAATTTTTTCAGTTATTCCATAATACATACATCACAGATAAATAAAATGTATACGACGGGGAGAAAGAATGATCACTTGAAAATATTAAAACAGAATATAAGTACTTTTTGTAGTTATGAGAAAAGCACCAGAATTATTGATACATTTTGAACTAGGACTTTTTATTTTTAAAAAATAATTATAATTCAAAATGTCCAACTACACAGAAAAAATATTTCCCATATTTTGTTAATAAAATTATTAATTAAATTTGCATTGGAATTTAATTATATTATTTATTAGTATAATTATTTTTTTAATGGGTTTAAAAAAATATAAAGAAAATTAAAAGATTTTTCCATAAAAATTTGGGGTGAAAAAATTAAATAAATTTGCAAAAATTTACGTTTATTTATTAAAGTAATAATAAATTCGATAACATAAAATTAGCTTCGAAAATTTCGAACACTACTCAAAACATACATGTTTTTATGACATTATTACAATGTTCGAAAATATTAAATCAAATTAGAATTTTTCGAACATAGCTAAAGGCTAAAAAAATAACATTTTATTTAATTTTTAAAAATTTTATAGTAAATATTTTAATTGAAAAAATATTTTATTATGTTCGAATTTTTAAAATCAATTTCCAATTTAATAGTTAGAATAGCTAATTTATAATATTTTTTAAATAAAGGTTTATTATGTTCGAAAATGTTTAAATAAATTTCGAATTTTCGATGATAATCAAACATTCAAATCAGAAACTGTTTGTTAAATAAACATTACTTTCGACATTTATTGTAAAATTTTTAGTCTATTTGGGTTCTTTCGAAAATTTCAAATAAAGTTCGAATTTTTGTATGCAACTAGAAATTACTGATAAAGTTGAATTTAATTAATAAACAATTTTTTTATTGTTCGAAAATATAAAATCAAGTTCAAATTTTTCGAAAATTACAAAATACAATAATAAAATTCAGTTATTTTCTTTTTATAATCTTTTCGAATAAACAATATTCGGTTTCATATAAATTACTACTTTCATTTTGAATTTATTGTTTAATTTAAATTCGAAATTTGCAACATCATTAAAAAACTATAGGTTTTTCAAATTTCCCATGCCTATTTTCACAAGATTTAAAAATTTTAAAACCAATTTGAATTATTCGAACATATCATATAAGTATTCAAATCAATGTTTAATTTTTTTATATAAAACAATTCGTTAAAGTTTCCTTAAAGTTTTGTGTTATTCGAAAGTCATTCAATTTCAAATTTTCGAACATATAGAAGAATTTTAACAAATTGTTTTTTATAAAATATAAAATGTTGTTAATTTTGAATTTTAATTTTTTTTTTGAATTGTTCGAATATTTAAAATCAAGTTCCAATTTTCGAACATGACCAAAAATTATTAAAATATTTATTTATTTATTATTAT
The DNA here is from genome assembly GCA_001735545.1 of Phormia regina. NCBI lineage: Eukaryota > Metazoa > Arthropoda > Insecta > Diptera > Calliphoridae > Phormia > Phormia regina. Next base: position 39,302 of record MINK01172415.1, read on the forward strand.
TTTAGTAAATTAAAATAATTTTTTATCAATTGAAATCACATTAATTAAATTGTAAAATTTAAAAAGTGTTTTTCGAACATTTCGAAAATTTCTTATAATAAAAATTTCATTCAAAAACAACAACAAATATTCTTTTAAAAGTACGTTTTTTTTTTAAATCGTCCTCTTCAAATGTACCAAAAATTACATTAAAAAAGCCCTTACGTAGTTATTGCTTTCGAAAAAAAAAACTTTGGCAGATAGTTGATGATTATTGTTGGTCGGATGGATGCTGCTACTGATGTTGTTAGTTTTTGTAGTTGTCATGATTGTTGTTGTTGTTGTTTTCTTGCATCACCAACGAATTAAATTGTGTTGTTTGTCCTCTTACCTTGCTGCTTGATGCCTGTTATTTTAAGTTTGTTGTTGTTTGTAGTTTTTGTTATTGAGTATTTCTTCTATAAACAGTTCTTATGTTGCATTATGTATGAATTTCTTTTTGTTTTTGTTTTTATTTTTATTTTCAAGTGCTGTTGCATATGTTGGTTTATTTATTTGTTTTTATTTTCGTTCCTTTCAACGTCGTTTAGCTCCTGCTGTTGTGCTGCTGTTTGATTTTGTGGATCGTGATCGTGTTTATATGCTGCACAAAAATTTTATGTTCAATTCATGACAACAAAATTGGCAGTTTAGTTTGAGGTAGTGCCTGCCTAACTGCCAGTTTGCCTTACTGCCTCAATGGCTGGTTTAGCATGTCTCAACCATGATGCCACCTTAACCATATTTCAGTATTATTTTTTATTTATTTTTTTTTTTTCCTTCTTTCTTCAAGATTGTTATGAAAAAAGACTCTTTGGAGTTGAATATTTAAGAAAAAATTTCTTAGAAAAAAAGCAGCATTTTGCAAATAGATTATCGTGATTTGTTGGAAATTCAAGTCAAAAAACAATGGGTCTAAAAATGAAAGAAAAAAATATATATATATATTGAAATTGGAATACATAAATAAAGGCCTACGATTTAGTTACCATTTTGTAATATATTTTTCGTTTTTTTTTGTTATTGTTGTTGCTGTAGTATCGTTTGGCCAGCATAAATTCGTAAAACTCTTCATCTAAAACTTCTAATGATGCAAGTTTTTTTTTTTTGATTACAAGATGGGCATAACGAAATTTTGTGTTTATTGGCTGACTGATCACAAATTCAATGTATATTTTTTTTTTATTATTTATTTGGGATTTTTATCGTGTTAAAACGAATTGTTTAGTTGAATTACAATTTTATTATAATTTTGGGGCTATTGTTTTTTATTTTGTCATTAGATTAGTCCTAGATAATTCGGATTGTATTTTTCTTTAAGAAAATTTAAAAAAATATAAATTAAATTATTTAGATAATAATATTAATATATTGAAATAATTCGAACTTGAAGAGTGATCTTTATAAATAATAATTATTATAAAAATTTTATATAATATTTTTATAATAATTTTATATAATAATAATAATATTGAGGTTTAACTCCACACAGAAAAAAATATTCTCCGAAAAATTTCATCAAATATTTTTATAATTAAAAGAATTTCTCAAAATCATAATATTATAACAAATTAAATTATAATTTTACATAGAAAATTTTAAAATCTAATTTCAAATACGAATAATGATTGATTCAATTAAAAAAAAATCATTGAAAGCCGAGAAAACGTTTTACTTCTAGCAAAACATGTACGAAATTTTAATTTTGATAATTGTATCAATTAAAAACCTTGTTGAAAAAGATTTTAACTTTGATAAATTGATTAATAGACCATATTTCTCTCTGTGCAATAATAATTCTAAATTAAATACATTTTATATGTAATTAAATGTAAAATGTTTGGAATTTGTTTATTTCAATTAATAAAAAATCTTCAAGTTTTAAAACTCAAATTCAACATTTTTACAACATTGATTTTTATCAGTTTCCGAAATATTCGAAAAAATTTAATTTAATTAAACATTTTCGAATATTTGAGTGTTTACTAAAATTTTTAAGGATAGTTAATGAAATATTCAGAAATCAAAATTTATTGAAATATTTTTTTTTTCAAAATTCGAATTGAATTTCGAATAAATTTCTTCAATATATCATCAAAATTGCCAACCAGACGGACATCGTTAGATCGATTTAAAATTAGATTCTGAGTCGATTGGTATTCTTTAAGGTGTGTGTTGGATAACTGTATAAATATTTTGTTTAAAGAACTTTGATTTTTAGTAATTAAAACTATATTTGAAAATTTGCATTAAATTTAAAACTTTCGGACTTTATATAATTTGAAAAAAAAAAAAAATAAATAAATTGTCTAAATATTACATAAATTAGCTAAAAAAAACTATATATTTTAAACAATATTTTAGTTTGAGACTTTTCCAGTTTTTTTAAATACAATCGAAACTTATATATAGCAATAAATTTAAAAAATGGCTTTAATTTGAGAGAAAAATCGTAATCTTAATCCTAATATATATTATAAAAATGTACTATTTGTGCGTCAATCACGTCTAAATGGCTATACCGATTTTCAGGAATTTTTACACACAGATAGTACCAGTAGTAGTAGATAGTACCAGTACCAGAGGTGGTTATATGCCATATGAGACCTCAGTTATATGCCACGCCAACATTTTACGCCCACTTTAACGGCTCATGCAATTTTCATAAAATTTTACATACAGATTGCACTGGTGCCTGTGATCGTTAAAGGCTATATAAGAACTGGGTTGGATGACGCGCCAACATTTTACGCTCACTTTTTTAAACTCCGAGTTCCACGAGATTGGATTCAGATAGTACCAGTGCTTATGATGGTTATATGCTATGTAAGAATTGTATTGAATGTCACGCTATTAACTAACTATTAAACGATAGTAAATATACTATATCGCCTAATAAATATACTATATCGCATAAAGTGATCTTAATCACTTTTCATATCATAGACATGTTTTAAAAATCCTTTTTTTTAATTTTCTAACAATTAATAAACGAATTAAATTTATATTTATTATTTTACTAAAGTTAAAATTAGAAATTTTCGAATTTATAATAAATATACATATATTTCTATAAATAGTTAAACTTTTTATTAAAATTTAGAATAACAGTTTTACTAGAAATTTCTCTTTAAGGACGAAACTCAACTGAAGCAACTAAATTTAAAAAAAAGTACTGTCGATATATATAATTGTAGGAAACGAAATATATTTAAACTTCATAAATAACTTTAAATTCACCTGAGATTTAACACAATATTTTAGTTACAAAACCTGTTTTATTTAAAATCCTCATTGACAGGTTCTCTCCTTCTCTGTGTGAGCACAAATCACAATTTTATATTTTGTTGGTATTTCCGTTTACAAATCATTGATTATAGTTTTTTTTTTATTGTGTCATCATCATCATCTAAATCAAAACTCATTGAAATTTCCTGTCACTTTGTGTTGCTTTTGTTGTCCTCCTCTTACTTGGAAAATTGTTATAAAATTATTACTTTTTTTCTTATTTTTTTCAATAATTATTACAATTACAATTTTGTTTTATTTTCTACTCGAATGTCGTATGTAATTTACATTTGTAAATTTCTGTATATAATTTCTAGCTTTGTATTAAAGTTTTTTTTTTATGGTTATATTTCTAGGAGATATTTTTTTTCTAATATATTTTATGTGGAATATTTTTGTTTAAGAATTTTTTCTCGTTTTTTTTCAACATTTTGTAGAAATTGTAAACAATTTTCTGTCTATTTAACTTTTCACATTAATACCATAGAATGTAATATTTTTTTTTTCGAGATGGTTGTTTGCATACAAAGGTATATATTTACAAAGATATAGAAGAATGAAAAAAAAAAAAAATACGTTATATAAAGGTGGTGCTATGAGAAGTTTTTATGTTTCTAAATAATATAGTCAGAATCGAATATTATATTTAAATTTCTAAACTTTTTTTATAAAATTACTTTTAATGTATTTTTTTAATTGTAACAATTTTTTCGTGTTCCACCTTTATATACTACTCTTTAAAATTTTGTACATAAATAAGTATGTGTTTGTCTACTCATCTTACGCTTGTGAACATTAAAAGAAGAAGTACAAAAAAAAGCTTCAACATAAATACAAACACACATTTACACACACACTTAAATACACAAACGCATACATACATACTTACAAAAAAAATCTTTTACAGATGAAAAGCAAATGGTAGAAGTAGGAAAAAAAGTGAAAAAAGAAATATACACAAACATTTTGTAAAGTCCTTTTGAAAAATGTTGGATAAAAAAAAATATGAAAAAAAACAAACGTTTTACTAGTGACTACTTAACAAGTTAAACACAAGGTTTTCGTACATTTTATATATATATAGATATTTTTTTTTTGCCCTCATCTTTTTCTTTGGCTGGTTGTTGTTGTGCCATGTACAAGTTTCATTCAAAAGAAATAAGAAATAAAAGACTGACGACTGCTGTTGGTGAGTGGAGGAAAAAAAGAAAAAATAAACATAGAAAGAAATGAAAAAGGTTAAAGGTGGGTTGGAGCTGTATACCTTTTATAAAATGTACATATAAGTAAAATATACTCACATAAATACATACATACATATATAGAGATACAAAAGATTTAAACGCATATAAAATAATAGACCAGCAGTTTTTATACCTTACTCAGTACTAGTTTTGTAGCTGGTTAAAACTGCTTACTCTTTAGATTACTTATGATTTTTTTTTTTTAATTTAAAAGAAACTATCAAGGTTTTTACCTTTTTGCTCATAACTTGTAAAGTATACATTGTAAAATTATAATTTCAAGAATTACTTTGAAAGTTCAAAGGTTAAATACGATAAAATAAAGATCAAAACTGACCAACTCAAAAATCGGAATTTTTAAATTCTGAAACAAATTAAAAAACTAATGAAGATTATCGGAACTATATATACTTTATTATTCTTATATTAATAAAGTTTTTCTATTTTTTTTTATTATTTTGTTCCACAGCATCTAAATTAAATGAGTCTCTATCTTAAAAAAGTTACGTTAATATTATATGATTTTTTTAAAAATTTAAAAACACTGTTTTTTTTCCTTTTTGAAATATAATGATTTGATTTGTTTATGTCTAATTTTGACCTTTGAACTTTTGATGTAAGAAAATATTGTTATATTTGTTGACCATAAAATGACATGAGTTTTATATTTTATAATTTTAGAAACCCTTTCAACTACCACTATCTGTAATGGATTTCATAGACATCGTAAAAGTAAAGTCCAGTTACTGTGCACTTGGAATCTCTCAATTAATAATTTACATAGCGTCTCCTAATCGCCTATTAAAATTTTTAAAAAGCTAAGAAAAATTTAATTTTAAATCATCAGAACTGTAGGGAAAAATACAAATTCATTTTACATATGTTTTATATACATATGTACATACATATGTATGTATATATGGAGATCTATATAAATAGAATGATAGATAAATAACTAGAATGAATAGATGATTGTGACGATATCATTTGGAGTATGAAATAGTTTAACAACCGTATGAATTGTAAAAATAAACTTTTCAAAAGACATACATTCATACATACATATGTATCTACATTTATAAATACATACACATGTATGTATATACATAAACGACAATAGTCTTATATGCATATGTATATAAAAATACATTAGAAATAATAACAACAAATACTATATAGCAACATAAATTGAAAAAAAAAAAACATATTTTTTTCTATAAACAGAGTTTGAATATGGAAAATATGGATGAATAAATCTACATACAAAGTATCTTATAGATATACAATGATATAAGAATGTATATTTGCTTATGTATGCGTGTATTTATACCAATAAGGACATAAATACATACATATTTATATGACATACGCATAAAATATACTTTGTTAGGAACCATATACTCATCAAAATATGTATTTGATATACTTATGACAGGAGATTTTTTTCTCTTTGTTAAAATATAAAAGAATTCTATTGTTATTGATTGTTATCTTAAGGTATGACAATTGATTTGAAATTTAATACTCTTAACCACAATTTATTAGAAACATTTAAATGAAAATTATTCATATTTAAGAACTTGTCTTGACTTGGATTTAATTGCTCTGGAAGGACTACTGATTAAAAAAAAACTTTCTTTTATGAACCTGTTGTTTTTGATGCTATCCAACAAATTAAATGCCTTGGCGATGTTTTGGACACCTAAAGGCTGAGTTAAAAAATACCTAATGAGAATTTTACATATAAAATACGACCATTGGAGAATTAAAGATTCTCGAATCAGTGTAGCCTGAAAAATTTTAAACCATAGACAAAAGCTGTGTGGTCCCGAATATCTGCAGCTTTAAATGTGAATCCAAAGATTTTTTATTATTATTTTTGTTAATAATGAAGTTTGAACTTTGAGGCAAAGCCCTCAACCTTTCATTCCATTTTAATAACTGTTACATTTATAAGATAGATAATTCCGATGAAACCATGTCATCGGTTTTTATCAATAATACTATTAATGCTACTTTATCGTAATCGAGCCAGAGAAATATATTTCAAAACTTTATATTTCCTTATCTTCCCTATTCTACAAACTCAGAAATCTTGCAAGAAATATTAGGAAATTTAGAAGCATACATCTCATGGAAACATGAGCTTCATTATAAAAGAATAGGGGGGGGGGTTTAATTCGAAAGCATCGACTATCAAATTCTATTGGGACACTCAGTTTGTGTAAATGATGCTATTCCTATAGTATCGATATTATTTAGTTTCTCAACTAATATAAATGGGACTCATAGTCAAAGCAAATTTTCAGGGTACTCTACAATCTATATTGACTGTGCAATCATCACAAGGTCTTTTAGTTAATCCTAAATATAACCGCTAGACTTGACATAAGAAATTAGTGAATGTTCGCAAAAACGACTAATTTTCGAATCATATATATGCGAGAAATTTTCGAAAATGAAATAAAAAAATTGAATGTTCGTAGTACCGTAACTTACTAGATAATTTCTCGATAGCTAAGTTACGAGAAATTTTCGGAAATTCAAAGAATTTCGGATTATTCCCATATTAATATATTTCGATGAATAAGTTTACCTTTAAAAACCCTTTCTCAAAAATAATGAAAATGGTAGGTAACAATATAAATAATTATTGTTGCATTGGGAATAGCTGCGAAGTTCATTTTTAAATCAAAGTCTCCTACAATTGATAATTTCTCTAAAACATACATACAAACATATGTATGTAATGTTTGTGTTGTGGTGTATATTCGTATGATTATTGTCAGTCTAACGAAACACACGCCAAATAGAAGAGGTTGTGTCTATTGAAATGTGTAAAACCAAACAGTTTTGGTCTTTGGTCTTGGTGTTTTACTTTTTGTTACAAGTTTCTGGCTAAATGACTAACATACAGACAAACAGACAGACCGCCAGTTATACTAACTGCCTGACAGAATAAACGGTGACTGAGTGAGTGTGTGAGTAACTGACTGACTTGGTTTGTGTTCCATGTTGATGGATGATTGTAATGTTACTCTAAGGACTAGAACATTGAAAATGATGGTGATGTTTGTTGTTGGTAGCCACATAAATAACCACACAATTGGAAAAATAGTAAAAATCAATTTTTTCCATTTATATAGACCAAACAAACAAACAACCAACTACCGAATGACTTTTAAAGGAATGACATATTAATGGTTGGTTGAAGGTAAAGGTGCTCGCTCATAAGCCAACGATATTTTCGATGAAAATTATATGGAATAAATATGAAGGGATTTAATAAAGTTTTTCTACAACCTGTATTTCAACTAGAAAATGTTCGTGAATACAAACCTATTACTAAGAAGTTGTTATAGAATAAATACCAGGAAAGCTGATACGAGCAATAATGGCCTTAAAATATTCTTTGCAAAGAAACTAAAAATTTCGCTGGGTTATAGTTTGGTTGGTCGTGCTGGTGATAATGACTATGTCTGTTGTGTTGAGATGACCAACAAACACTTTAGTTTTTGTTTTGTGGAAATAAGTTGTTCTTGTTTTTTCTTGTCAAAATGGAAACACACACACACAACTTGCTCGTTTCTTATATTAAAAGCTGTGACTTGATATCGAATAAAAAATAAACTTAAGAAAAATGTTTTTTCTAAAAAGGATTTCTTTTTGTTGTTTGTTAATTTTTTTCCTTTTCAACTAAAACAAATTATTCGCTTGAAATATGACCAAATTATTCAATGCGCCCTCAAAAGCCTTCATCAGCAAAATTAAGTTTAAAGTAAAATACAAAAAAAAATCCAGTCAATTCGAGTTAAAGTTGTTTTAAATTTTATGTGCTTTATGTTGTTGTTGTTTTTTCTATAGTCAAGTCTAAAGAAATCCATGTAAAGGAATAATGTGTACAAAATGTTTCCAATGTTGTTGGGGTTTTTTTTTTTTGTTTTCTTGTTTTGCAACCGAAACCCAACATTCTGGGATTCTTTTTATAAGAATAAACATCAAGTTGTAGACCAAAGAGGAGTTGAAAATGTACATGACTACAAGTATTAACAAAATGTTTGGTTTTGTTAGTTTTTTTTTTCTGTTGCCATTTTTGGTTGTTGTTGTTTAGTTTGGCTGGAGTGTTGTAGTAGGTTGCATTGATGTTTTCTGATTTGTTTCTTTATTTTTCCGGGTTGTGGATTATTTTAGGTAGCACATTTTGTTCATCGTTGTATTTAAGCTGGTTGTTGTTTATTTTGTTGGATATTTTTGTTGTTGTTGTTGTTCAGTTTAACTTTTATTTGTGCGCGGCAAGACGTCGAAAAGAAAGCATTGTATGTAGTAACAAAACGCGTATAACCACACCCAAAAAATTTTGTTTAATTTTTAAGCAGCTTCAAAAAAATTATTTACGTTTGCCACTAGATTTTAGAGCAAAAAAAAAAAAAAACATCAAGAGGAAATTTTTTAACGTACAGCACAGTGGAGAAGATTAAGAATAATCAGTAATTTACAAAGATTTTACAAGTTTTTTTGTTTAACTCAACTTCCGTTCTCAAACGACAGAAAAATAAAAATCTTGTACGACGTGAAATTCGGAAAATTTAGATTTGAATTATAAATAAAATTTAAATTTAAACTAAGATATCCTAGTGAAATTTTGACATAATATGGATAGACTTATTATAAATTTAAAGAATTAGAAAAACTTATACTTTTTTGTAACCAAATGCCAAAATTTCAATTCGGAAAACTTATCTTTCAAAAATTTATTTATTTTTATTAAAATTTTCACTTTGTCGTTTTAAGAGGAGACCTTCATATGATATTGATATAATATTTAATTGAAATAATTTTATGTGACTCAGCTTTACAATTTGAGAAAAAAAATCGAAGAAAGAAAATCAAAATTGATAAAGCTTGAGTAGGGTTTGCGACGAGATTTTTGTCCAAGATCCTCCGGATTTTTTTTTTTTTTTTTTTGATATTGATCAAAGAGTTTTTCTATATTATAAAAATGATAGTAATGAACAAGTATTGACAACATATGTTTCAATAAATTTCTTTAAAGTGTGAAAAAATATATCACCTGTGCGAAAAAATTCTTTTGGGGTACACTGGCCTAGTTACTGGTAGATCGATTTTACTTATTCCCCATGAAAGACGTATTCTGATTCGAAGCGTTTACTATTAGATCTTTCATTTCTTTTCATATGAACCCTTTAGAGATAACTGAATTTAAATAAAATCATTGAATGAAAATACAGCATTTAAAAAAGGGGACGAATGCTCCCCTGTCTTCTCTACTCGGTCAACTTTGGAAGTCCTCCAAATATCCCCTTCAATTCAATTAAAAAATACCTCAAAAATATTCACCTGCAGTTGCTCTCCATCGGTCACCAATGAGCGTATTGTCAATTGCCACTTTACCGACTCGATGATAAGGAGAAAGAGAAGACGAGAAGGAGATATCAACAATTATTAACTGACACATTGTAACCAGTAAAGCTGTTGTGTGCGCACAAAAGTTACACATTGTAGCCAAATGAAAAAGGGACACCTTGGAGTCGTGGAAGTACCTATTGTCACTTAATTGGCTCTTAGTTGTCGTAGAGGCAATGACACTATGTAGTCGTTGGGTTGGCAATAGATTTCCTCCTAGGACAAGGTCCTATTAAAGTGACTAGTCGCATAGCTAATATAGTCAATTAGATAACCGATACGCACCAGCCACAGATTTTAAGGTAACATTAAAAGTATTGTAATTTATGAAAATAGCCTTTACTCATTCTACTTTGGCGTTACAACCAACGATTTTTGTTTGAAGTTGTCACCTGCAGAACTAGTAGTTAGGGAAACTAAAGAGTTCTAGGAAGTCATTTAAGAACTAGTAAATTGTTCAGAGAAATGGTTAAAAATCATATAGGATTAGTTATTATACACAAGAAAGCAAATCATAAAATCAATCATCAAATATGTTAGTAAATAATTCATTTAATTAAAAACTTGTTTAAACTTTCACCTATTACCAAAATGATTATATCAATTACTAAAAAAACTGTAAAAAATTAAGAACAGAAGAAAATTTCCAATTAAAAAAATTTATTAAATCAATTAAGTAGATGATTGAATGAATTAAAAATTTAAATGAGAAATAAAAACTTACTTAGACTTGATTCTTATTTCAATTTTATTTGAATATATTTATTAAATTTTAATGCAAAATTAAACAAATTGTTTTGATTGAAAAATATATGATAACAATTTTTTCCCCTTACCTCTACCACTTGGCTCTAAATAATTTTCTGAGTCAATTTAGAGATCGTCTTGATTTTTTTATATATATTCAAGTCAAGGCTAATAAACAGACTTAAGTTGATCAACATTATTAAATATAAAATTACGAAATTAGGTCCTTCGAACATTTAAATCAAAACAAATTAAAGGTTTAATTTTTTGTTCTCATTAATTTGGTTCTTCGAATCTTTAATGTTTTAAACATTTTGAATCATCTGAAATATCAAAACCAAAAAGTGCAGACGAAATCGGAAGCAAAGTTTCATTTTTTGAGCCACTGTTTTCATAAGAACGTTTAAGTTTAAGTTTGAATAGTACAGCCAAAGGGAAAAAAGAACGCAGCTACCACCTTTGTAACATTATTTTTAATACATTTTTTCTTTTCTTTTTTAGTTTTTTTCTAAAAAGCATCCACAAGAAGCCTAAAAAAGAAAATACTTAAGAGTTTTATATGTTTAGTTTCACTACACGATGAAAACGACAACGATGTGATGATGGAGCTGGTTGCTAAAAATTGAAAAGGATGTGAGGATGAGAATGTCGATGATGATGATGATGTTGCTGATGTTCTTTCTTGTTGGCTTGTTGGTTGGCTATAATGTGATGGTGGTGGTAGTGACGGTGCTAGTGCTTATGTTGTTGTTATTGTTGTCTGTTGCTGATGTTGATGGTGGTTGGTATGTATGAATATAAACTTAAGCCTTCACATTTATAGCCTGGTAGCGTTGTTATAACGTTGCTCTTGGTTCCTTTTGACACTTGTATGGAAAAGAAGAATAAAAAAAGATTTTTTTCAACTTTTTTGTTGTTGTTTCTGTTAAGATTTAGATAAATGTATGTATGAAACAAAGTGTTTTATTATATTTTTTTTTTATATTCTGTTTATTTGTTGGGCAATACTTTAAATTTTCGTATATGTCTCTCTATGTCTGACTGGATGGCTGTCAGTAAATGGTAGTAACAGTAAATGGTATCAAGGAGCATTATGGCAAAAACCAACTTCCATATTGCCACCAAAGATATCAATATACACACATACATACACACACACATACACCAATGTGTGTATGCATGTTGATTCTATGTTGTTTAGTAATGAATATAAGAATGAATGTGTATGTTTGTTGGAATATTGTTGTATTCACAAAATTTTCCAAAAACCTTTATTTTTTTGTTGTTTTCTATCTTCAGTGGCAACATTTTACGTTTATTTTGTTTTGGCTAAGAAGCCAAAAAATAAAAAAGTAGAGACCCCAAAAATGGTTTCCATTCAGTTTTATACTGTTGATGCTATTTCATTTTATTTCTTCCCATCTGTTTATATTCGTATTTACCAATTGACCATTTTAAGACATTTTAAGCCATTGTATTTCTTACTACCAATTTTTTTCTTTTTCCAAAGCTTGAAAAAAAAAACGATTTTTGATCATAATAAATGTTTATGCGTTTTATTTGTATGAACGAACGAGCAAACATTTTATATTCTTCGCCACAAAATGTCATGTTTATTTTATTTCTTTGTATTTTGTATCCCTAAGATTTTTCTCTCAAGCCTAAGTTGAAGTATGTAGTAGAGGGTTTCATTGTTTTTGTTTTTAAATTATGCAGGTTTTGTATTCTTTTTTTTCTGCTTCAGGAGTACTTGGTATTATATGGAAATTTTTTTAACCATAATTTATGAATTCATATCGATAAATGGTTGCTTGGCTTGACTATTATTGGCAAAGATAAATAAATTCGTGGTATTGTATTCAAGGATTTCTTTTTTATAATTTTTTTGTGGAAAAAAAAACTTACTCATTCATATTTATTTAAAGTTTATGAATGCGAATAAATAATATGAAATAATAACAATAAATAATAAACAAAATGGCGATTGTATATACGTATCATTTTTTTTTTTTATAAATCTGAATTTAGTTAAACGTATTTTTACATAAAACGGATGTTATATATTTTAATATTAATGATATAAAGGAATAAATTGTAAACAATTGTTTAAAACAACTTTTTATATAATTTTTATTTGTTGGGATCAAAACTAAAAGAAAAAAATTAAATTAACATTTGTGTTAATATAAAATAATAAAAAAAAACAATTCGAACTTAAAATCGAATATTGAAGTTACGAAAAATAATTGTAATAAAATAAAACACAAATCGAAATTAAATTCGAATTTTAATCTAATTTTGAATTAATATGAAATAATTAATGTTGATTCAAAAATTCGCAGACAAAAATATATTAATTTTTATAAAAAAATTTATTGAAGCAAAATGAATGCAAGTTTGAAAAAATTTAAAGCAAAAACATTTTATTTTTTTTTTTTTAAAATTTAGCAATATGTCAAAAAATTACTTTTTCATTTACAAGCTATTAATGCTGAACGATTTTGAATGCTTTGGGGGTAGAGTCAGCTATCTTAATATCTAATTAGGGTGTCTATCGCCTG
>MINK01172416.1:0-21223 GCA_001735545.1 Phormia regina
TAGTAAAAATTTTGATTTTTGTGAAAATTTTAATTTTTGTGAAAATTTTAATTTATAGTGAAAACATTGAATTTTACCGAAACAAGTACATTTCTAGTTAAAAATTATTTTTTAATAAATTCACAAATTTTTAAACTAAATAATTTATAACAAAATGTATAATTCACAATGTTATAATGTTATTTTAATATATATTTCATATATATTTAAAAAAAAATTAAAACATGTGTTATTTTAAATAACATATAACACAATAACTCAAATAATAGACTTTGTGAATTGAGAAATTGTAAAACTTGTTTATAAATTCTGTTAAAAATTATTTTGTTTTAAAATTACACCAAAACCAAATTTAACAATAAAAATACTATATATCATCTCAAATTTTCACCAATAATATATATTTTGACTGTAATTTGATTTTTCACTGAAAATTAGAAAAAAAATATATTTGCGTTAATTAAAAACTTTGCTTAGTTTTTAAATTTTTTATATTTTTATACAGAAAAGAGGCATGGGCCTAAAATCTTATGACTTAAAAATCGCTTCCAATGAAAAATACTTCTAGTAAATTTTATTGAAATCAAAGATGTCAAATCCCATTGCCGACTGTTTTGAAATGGAATTATTCCTTTCGAAACACTTTGGAAGTACAAAAAATAAAAAAATTTTTGATACAATGTTTAGGAAATGCTTATAAATTATGTTCAAACAAACGGTCTTCGGATCACCTTATATCTAAGGGACAAGACAAACGTCAGTTAAACAAATTTTTATCAAGACAAATGTCAAGAAATTATTGTGATAAAGATTTGTATAATGTAGACTTAAATTGTCAGTATTATTGCAGCGTTAAAAGAAAACTGTCAACGCTCGAGGTCTGACAACTTTGTCTTGATAATGTTTGATAAAAGACGCCATCTTGAATTTGTCAGTATTATTGCAGTGTTAAAAGAAAATAATCAACGCTTGAGCTCTGACATCTTTGTCTTGATAATGCTTGGTAAAAGACGCCATCTTGATTGTTGTTGGTACTTTTTACATGGTAATTGACAGAGATAAAAAATATCTGCAACTCAAACAAAAATTTGACGTTTGTTTTGATACAAATTTCTCTAATGTAGACTCAACGTTATGTTTACTTTTTAGCCGGGTAACAGTCGATTTTGAGCCGCTGCCGACAATTTTTAGATAAGCCGCCGCTGCTAAAATAGTTCGGCGCAGGTCAAAGCGCCAAATATTTTGCAAAGAAAAAAATTTATTGTTGTGATTATAATCCGGGAAATTTAAAAAATCGATGAGTATTTATAATAAAATAATACAAAAGGTGCATTAACTCAATTATTAGCATTAGTAAGAAATCCACCATGTCGCATGATGCTGACTACTTGTTTGCTTTGGAAATGCAAAAACGTCTAAATGCCGAAACTGGAGAAGGCGACAGTGATATTGAAGAAATTGATTTTAAAAAACCTTCCGCAAATCTTGTAGTATCCAAAAAACCTTTACAAATAAAACGAAGTAATCCGCATTCGAACTTAGACCCAGATTTTTTAAATCGTACACAAAACTTGGTTCACCCCCAGTGGGAGACTCTGGATCCAACTCCAGATATTTTTGCTCTTTTCGGACAATTCGATTCAAAATTCTTTCAAAGTCGTTTGAAATGTGTTACCTTGGAATGGAGCAAACGAATGTACAGCTGTGCTGGCATTTGTTATTCTCGCAGGAATCGCTATGGCATGGATATAACAATACGTTTAAGTCAGCCCTTGTTGAGTTTGCGACCTAGGAAAGACTTAGTAGAGACCATGTTACATGAAATGATTCACGCATATTGTTTTGTTTTGAATATACGTGAAGGCAATGGTGGTCATGGTCCGAATTTCAAGAAAATCATGGGTGCTATTAATAAAGTTGCCGGTACAAATATTACCGTTTATCATACCTTTCATGATGAGGTGGAATTGTATAAGCAGCATTGGTGGCGCTGCAATGGCATATGCCAAGATCGTTCGCCCTTCTTTGGTTATGTGAAGAGGACATCGAATCGTGCCCCCGGACCCAATGACCAGTGGTGGGCTAATCATATGCAAAATTGTGGCGGTACCTTTATGAAAATAAAAGAGCCGGAGAAAAAGAAAAAAGGCCGATCCGCGAAAGATAAGGAAAATGAAAAAACCACTTCAGCTGCTGCTGGTAATGATTTACGTAAGTTCTTTACACCACAAACAAAGAGCACAGCTCTTCCGAAATCTACATCAAATACCACAACACTATCAAATATTAAAGGTTTTAATAATTTTAACAATGGCTTTAAAGGTTCGTGTTTTGACATAGAAAATTTAAAACTTGTACCCCTTACCTTAAGAACACTCCTTACCTATTTTTCCTTTTAGGACCTGTCAAAACAAATGGTGGGGGTACCATGTTGTTAAATCCAAAAACAAAATCATCTACTACCACTAACACTAGCAACTCAAGTAAGCCACCTAACACATCAGCAATAGCCAAAGCGTTTCCACCATCTTCATATCCTGGCTTATCCACGGATCCCTTTAATATTAGTGCATCGGGAACTACAGCGTCCAATAATCGTAACAGTTCTTCAAGGGGTGCAATTGTTCCACCTGGTGGTAATTTGCGCAATGTTATGGGCTTTAGGGATTTAGGCGGCTTAGGCTCTGGAAATAGTAATGGTAATAGTGGCCGCGCCGTATCTGGGGTGAAAGCATCAACACCCAGTCGCGATGATTGGGGTCGTGGTAGCACATTGACCTCTTCATCTTATAATACAAGCAATACATCTCCATCTAGTCCTGAAGGAGGGGTAGATCGCAAACATTTACGTGATATATGGTCCAAACGTTTTGGTAATAATGCTGGTGGTGGTAACGGTAATGAGTCTGACAAAGGTAGTGGATTTGTGGATAAAAGAAATAATAATGATAAACCACAAGGTGAGTGATGTAAACAAAAATTCTTTAAAGCCATTGCTAAGATTATTAAGGAAAAACGAAGTAATAAATAAAAAAATCCTTTTTTGATTTCATTTTCTTTGTCATTCAAGGTGATTCCAAACGTAGACGTATTTCAATTGAATCACGTGACACCCACGATGTAGTGTTTGTGGCCGATGAAAAATCATCGAACAACAAAAAAGATTGGATTGTGGTCGATGACGATATTATGCTTCAAGAACAAACAGATAAAGTTATAACATTATCATCAGATGAAGACGAAGACGATTCTGATGCGGAAATTACCAAACCAAAAATTAATAAAAACATGACTTTAGATCAGCGACAAACAATGATTAAACAGGAAATAATGGATGAGTCTATAGATTTGTGTGACGATGACATTGAACTAATTGACGATGAATACGATGATAATGCGGGTTCCAATTTAGACCTTACCGTAGCCTCAGAATTGGCCGATACCAGTGTTATCGACGAGTTCTTTGGTGAGGATACGTTGATGAAAGAATTCAAACGAGAAAATGATTGTCAACCATCATCATCTCGTCATCAATTTGATGAAGGCTATGATATAATAACATGTCCTATATGTTTAGAAAAAATGACCCGAACTGTGTTGGCAGAACATTTGAATGGTTGTACGGGTATAGCCGTTAAGATTTTACCACCGAAAAAGGTGATGAAAAAGTTATCGACAATTTCCAAAGAGGCTAGGCCCAAAAGGCAATCTCGCCCTTCACGTAAATCAACCAAAGATATTTTAAGAAATGCTGGCTATTCTGATGATGTATTGGAACAAATTGCATCGGCTAGTAGCATGGAGGAGGACGAAGAAGAAATGGAATTTTTACAAAGAGCTGGAATAAAACGTTCACCTAATTCTAAAAAATCAACTACTGCTACAAACAATAACATTGATTTAAATTCATCATCTGAAGATGAAAATAGTCGACTATATCGTCAACGTAGTATATACAAAACGACACGACAATGTCCAGTTTGTGCACGTGAAGTGGAAGAAACAGAAATGAATGAACATTTAGATGAGTGTTTAAGTAAATAATAATCAGAATTATCAATTTCATCAAGAGTCTTTTGAGTTTTTATTACTTTTTTATACATAATTTACCATATATTTTTATGTTGTTTTATAAGAAATATTAAAAGAAGTTTTGCTTGTTTCCTTTATGTTTTATAATTATAAAAAAAAATAAATTTTTGTTTTATTTATTTTTGTGTTTATATTGCTATAACAATAATATTTGGTTTATATTATAAAAACTGTTAAAGTTGTCCTCTTTTACAGTGGCAACAATAACTCTTTTTAACAGTAGTAGTGAGATTAATTTCTAGCTATAAAATTAAATCTAACCAGTGCTCGAACGGATCAAATACTTCCAAACCTCCAAATTGATATTTAATAAAAAATTAATGCCATAATGCATTTTTTAAATCTAACACTTGTTCAAAAATATTTTTTAATTTACTTTTACGTTGATAAATAAAAAAATATAACAATAGTAAAAAATATTTCTTCTTTGCTAAATTATAAAAATTTTATAACATAAATTGGAGTATCGTAATTATTCAACGACATATTTATTCTGCTCCAGAATTAGGCTCGTTTACAAGTTTTAAGCATAAAAACAACAAAATATGTATAAAAATAAATTTATATGTGAAAATTTGCTTTAAACTTTCATACTTGACTATTACTAGAACAGCGTTTTATAAAATTTGTATATCAATAACAATAATTTCTCATTAATCTATTTTACCAATTAATCTCCAAAAAAAATCGTGCTTATTTTAAAAAATTGTGCTCTTTTTCATGTAAAAGATTTACAAAATATTTCCGAAATACTTAATTTTTTTACGGCCCAAATATTCAATCTTCGTTAGGGGTTCCCATTGTACAATCATAGTATCCAGATAAGGCAAGAGTATGCGGCCGGACATGGAGATCTCATGGACACGGCAAAAACTTTCTATATAAACCAATTTTGTTTTTGATCTTCTTGCCAGTTTTGAGAGAAATCCTGCTATACAAAAAGGTACACAGGTACCGGGACCATTGCACAATATTAAACGTGGTTTTTCTTTGAAGACCAACCAAAAGCTCCAAACCAAAGCATAAAGAAATGTAAATACTGTGGTAAACCAACTTTGACCCACCTCCCGTGCACGTGGTATATAAATAAAATCATCTTCGCTGACATTTTGTTTCAATTCATCCATGGTAAGTAGTATTTTGTCCTTGGAAGTTTTATCTGTATTTGCCACAAGAAATTTCATAGGTTTATAATTGTTTATGTCTTTGGTTTTCTGCAATAATCCCTGTAGAATTATACACATTTCAGCTGTATGACCTCCGGAGCCAAGGATACACCAAACCGGTTTAGTTACCATTTTTTAGAGTTTTTAATAATATTCTCCAGCTTTTTTGTTTAAATTTATTATTTATTTCGTATTTGTTTTTGTTACAGCGGTTTATTTCCTCTATTTTCTTATCAGATGCTGAATGGAGTTACCACTCTTACAAAATCAACCGCTGCTAAACATCTTCACCTGGCTGCGTTGCACTAATGCATGATCTTACGTAGGTTCCAAAAGCTTATTTAGTGTGCTATATGGAATTAAAAAAAACTTTATTCTTAAAAAGAATAAAAAATAATATTGCTGTTGTCTACTATAAAAATATTTATACTCCGAAATCAATGATTTTTATCTCCAGATTTCGTGTTTTGTTGCTTCGTTGAACACTTCAAGAACCATGTTCATGATGATGCTTTGACTACTAAAACCAAAATTTATTTTTCCACAACAACAATGGCTCACAGCTTATTTTATGCAGCAACTTCTTTTTGGAAAAGTACTTCCATGCAGCGTTGTCGAGTAGACTTTTTGTATCTACTTCTAGAAATGTCCTACGTACTATATTTGAATTGATTTATTTATTAGCGAGCGAAAAATAACAAATGGTTAAAATATATACTTCTATAGTTCAAGAAATCGTTACGAGTTTTTTTTCATGAAAATCAGTTGAACAATAAAAGGCAGTGAAGTACCGAATAAACATTTTTACAATCGTGACTGCCATAGTATAATTAGAAAGTATACTCATAAGAACAGCTGTTTTACAATTTTTTCATTGATACACCTCGCATTACTGTCAAATTGTTTTTGTATTCCCATGTAAAATTTTTTTATATTTTAACGCGCCGTCCACACACACTTTTTTCATGTTCGAGCAATGAACAAAATTTTGTGCGCACATGCATTTGGATTGTGTGGACCCAACATGTTTATGTTCGCACAATTGATCGAGCAACCATGTCTGCCATCAAACGTCATTTTGTATGCGGAAGAAGAGGCGCTGAATGTTTAATAATAACTAAGATGTCTGGCTAAGTGTATTTTAGATTTTTTGAAGCCCATTTTTAAGTAACAGATTTATATTTTTATATAGATCAGTCATAAATATTTCTAAACAAATTTTGTGTTTTGAATCTATATAATTCGTTGATAAATAAGAAGTTCTAATGTTCGCCTCTCAGCCGGTTAATTTTGAGCCGTAGTCGATAATTTTTGCAAAAGCCGATGACCATAAAATTGACCGGCGCAGGTTTATGTACATGCTGGAATATATTTCGATAACATATTTATTGTTTTTTTAATATTAATTTGTTGTTAAACTTTCACCAAAAATGACAACCATATTCTATAACGAACCGGAATTAGTCATTGCACTTAATAAACGTATTATATTTGTGAATCCCAACGATTTACAAATATTTAAGGAGATTTTTCTGCCGGAAGACTTAACAAAATGTGGACTGAAAATAACTGGCACTACCAGTAATGATGGCGAACAACAGGAAGAAGAAACGAAACAACAACAAAATTTATCAAAAGAACAACCCACTATTCAACATGTGAAATTGTCACCAAATCATCAGTTACTGGCGGTAACAACAGCAGGACAAAAAGCCTTGTTGTTGTACACACTGAGACCAGAACATGCTAAACTTATATCTATACGAACATTAGCGAGAGCTTCTTCAGCTTTAACATTTAGTCGTGACTCAAAACGTTTATTAGTTACAGACAAAACGGGCGATTGCTATGAATATGATTGTGAGCAATATGAAGCCATTCCTAAATTGTTATTGGGTCATTTAAGTATAGTCTATGACATTTTATGGTCAAGGGATGAAAAGTTTATTATAACCTGTGACAGAGACGATAAAATAAGGGTCACAAACTATCCAGATACATATGATGTTCATAGTTATTGTTTGGGTCATAAAGAATTTGTGGCGGGGTTGGATCTATTAAATGATGATGTCCTTGTTTCCGTCTCAGGGGATAAAACATTAAGGCTTTGGGATTTCAAAGAAGGCAAAGAACTTAAAAGCGTTGAATTACCTGCACCGGGAATTAAATTCGTTGTAAAGTCTTTGGGAGAAAGAAAATATGAAATTTCTGTTTTAGTGCATCAGCCTAATGAATGTGTGGCTACTTATGAAGTTATACAAACCGAAGATAAACAATGGAATTTTTCTGCTCCCCAATTGTTGAGCTTTAACGATATGATTTGCTGTAATTTAAGTTATGCAGAAAATCGATTGTATGTTACAGGAGTAGTAAATGATCACTTTGTCATAAAACTAAGTCCAAATAGTTCTAAGGCGCCTCAAAATTGGCTACAAATGGTTGAAGAACAATTCAAAGAATACAGTTGGACTCCTGAAGATATATCGGCATGGTTTAAAAAGAAGTATGATAACGTTAGTGAATATTTGGAACGTAAGAAACGACGCATTGAAGAGAAACAAAAATAGATTATATTAAAAGTTGACGAATGTATGCTACAGTTACTTGGATAATAAAAACATAAACTTTTTATTATAGTGTTTTATTATATTGATTTGTAAATGTTTAAGTGTATTGAATAAAGATGATCGATTATTAAACGGGCTTGTAATCCAATTTACTTTCCAATTTTTTGTTGTCAGACACTTTACGGACAGCCTTCATAAAATCTTCCTGAATAACATATTCACGTTCGGCTCTGAAATAAATGAAGTGAATCATTAAAAAATTGCTTCAGCTTTTATCTCAGTCATATAATTTTTTTTAATAATCTTACCTTATTGCAAAAAGACCAGCTTCTGTACAAACATTGCGTAAATCAGCTCCATTGAAATTATCTGACAGTTTGACGCAGGCTTCATAATCGATTTCACCATGTTTAGCGATTTTCGAAGCATGAATCTTTAAAATTTCCATACTAAAATTAAAGAAAATTGAGAGAAAAAATTAATTCAGCTGTCGACAAAATTCATACAATATTCATCCTACCGGGCTTGCTCATTAGGCAGTGGTATTTCAATTTTACGATCGAGACGACCAGGACGCAATAGGGCGGGATCCAAAGTATCGGGACGATTGGTGGCCATAATTATTTTCACTTGACCCAAAGCATCGAAACCATCCATTTGATTTAACAATTCCATAAGTGTACGTTGAATTTCACGATCAGCGGATGTACCCTCGGAGAAACGTCTGCCACCAATAGCATCAATTTCATCCATAAATATAATACAGGGTTGATGATCACGAGCATAATTAAACATTTCACGAATTAAACGAGCCGATTCACCAATGTACTTATCAACAATTGCAGAGGATACAACTTTCAAGAAATTGGCGTCTAATTGAGAGGCCACAGCTCGGGCAAGTAATGTTTTACCAGTACCAGGAGGACCATACAAAAGACAACCTTTTGGAGGTGTAATACCCACACGCAGGAAAAGTTCTGGATTTAACAAAGGCAATTCGATGACCTCACGAAGTTCACGAATTTGTTCCGACAAACCGCCAATGGCAGAGTACTTAACATCACCAGGATCTTCATGTGACATATTGTAAACCAAGGGATCTACTTCACGTGGCAAATAACGCATAATTGTAAGAGTAGTCATATCCAAGGCTACGCGCGTGCCAGATTTCAACTTTGTCTTATCCAACTGACGACGGCATCCCACAACATAACGGGGACCATTTGTGGCTTTCACAATAACTATAATTACAGTATACTTTTATTATTTTATTTTGAAATTAGCTTTTTGAATATTCACTTACATTTATCTTCTGTTAACTGCTTCAATACTTCACCCACAATTTGACCCACACTCTGCAAGGCCTTCAAATCATTTTCTGATTTGTCGTATTGCTTTGTAAGTTCCTTGATTTCCTCGCGTTCTTATTTTTTATTTTAAGAAAAAATTATTAATTTTTTAGTTAAGATGATGAATATTGCTTCTACACTTACTTTCTTTAAGTCTAGATTCAACTTCTTTGTGTTCCAGCAATTTTTTTCGATAATCGAAGAGAGCCTTCTCTCGGACACCATCTGCAGGAGCACTACCGGTAGTCATAGTGTTTGATGCTAATATTTATTTAATAAAAGGATAATTTATTTGTTTTAAACAAGAAAAAAACTACTTTTTCTCAATATTTTATTTTCGTAGACTCCGTGAATTTGCAAAATTTATATTGTCAAATATGCTTCTTCTTGCAAAAACAAAAATGCCGCTGTCATCGATTTTGACGGAAGTGTTCGGTATATTGATTGAGGGTTGCCATTTTCATGAAACATAGCAAATAAAAAAATAATTATTTTTAAAGCTGATATGCACGTAATTAAAAAGTTAATGAAAGATTGAATGCAACATAAAAATATTGCATTTTAGGTACTAATTTACCTTCGTAATTCACTTAAAATCGTAGATATTTCTTATGCAATTTATCGAATAAATCAGAGGTAAGTTAGGGATATCTATTTTTATTTATTTATTTAATTCAAGTAATATAAAAAGCCTTTCAAGGCCAATAAACTTANNAAAACTACTATGTAAACTTAACAACTTCTCTCAATAATGAAATTTATAATTAAATATAATAAAATATTATATACTTATTATTAGTATTATATTTATCCCATATTTAGATTAATAAATAAATAAATGAAACCATAATAAATTTTCTTATCATTGGGTCTGGTCGGATTCATGTGGTATGAATTAATGACAGATTTTGATTTCAAACACTCCCCTACAAGCAAAATAATATGAAAATGATTCGAATTCGTATTGCTTAGAAGGATTTATCGCAGTAATGTTCATATTCGTATTGCTGAAGTTTCCTCCATCTGTAGAGTTTGTGCGTCACCGGCGATACATCTAAGCAATAATAAATCAGAATTAGGCAATATGTAAAAAAAGTGATAAAGCCAGAAATTCTTCCGGAAGATGTAATAACAATATTATTGCAAAAGAAATCTTTGAACAATAAATTGCTAAAGAAATTAGTGAATAATATGATAAGCAATGATTTACCATCATGCGTAAATATCATCGCATTATAAAGCATGTAAAATTTGTACGCTCACATAAGTTATACAGTTTTTGCTAAGAGACATACAATTTCCAGTATTTATTTAATTTCTAAATAATTTTTCGACAAATGAAAAAATTTTACTGAAAAATAAAAGTATGTATTGCGTTAATTTTTTTAGATGATTTCAATATGATATCATAAATTTATTGCGGAGGGTGTAATCATTTTTCTGAAAAAGGGCGATAATTTGATGTTCACAAAAAATAGATAAATTTTATCTATTTTTTGAGTTTGTTTCCTAATTTTCTCTAAGCTGATTAAAATATAAAATTATAAAAATATTGCTTTAATGATTTTCTTGTAAATAATGAAAAGAAGATATTGCCTAAATATATTTTAGGAAGAAATATATTTCAAATGTAAATATAAAATGAAAATTAAAAAATTTAACGGAAATTATATTTATATGGGAAGTGTTTGTAATTAAGTTATTTATGTGTCAAAATCATGGCGCTAAAACATTTTTGCAATTTGGACAATTATTTTTTCTTGCTAAATATAAAGAAAGCCCTTATTATAAAGTAAAAAACTGATTTTAATCAAAGAATATTGGTAAGTGATTTATAGAAAGCTGTTTTATAAATTAAGCCACCATTATTTCTATAGTTTGTAAATTTACAAAGTAACAGCTGTTTGTTTTTCTTGAGACTGTTTTTGTGGAATGTATGTTATGCAATGTTGACAGCTCCGCGAGAAGAAAAATTTAGTGTGGATTTTATTAATTCCATTAGTTTTTTTCCATTCAACCAGTTGGGTTGCTTATTGCCTGTTGTGATAATTTAATAGCAAATTTTATACCAAAATTAGAGACAAGATGGCTGCATTTTTGAAGGCTTCCAGATTAATGGGTTCTCTTGGACAAACCCGTTTCTTTAGCTCAAAAATTAATGATGTAGTAATTGTTTCTGCTGCCCGTACTCCTATGGGTAGTTTCCAGTCACAATTGGCCCCCCTATCTGCCACTCAATTGGGAGCTGTCGCCATTGAAGCTGCTGTACAAAGGGCAGGCATTAGTAAGGAAGATGTCCAAGAAGTATATATGGGTAATGTAGTGTCGGCCGGTTTGGGTCAAGCTCCTGCCAGACAAGCCGCCATTTTTGCTGGTTTGCCTAAGAATGTCTGTTGCACAACCGTTAATAAGGTGTGTTCGTCTGGCATGAAAGCCGTCATGATTGCCAGTCAATCTTTAATGTTGGGACAATCTGAAATTGCTGTTGCCGGTGGTATGGAATCCATGTCCAATGTTCCCTATTACTTAAAACGTGGTCAGACTCCCTATGGAGGCATTAACCTTATTGATGGTATCGTTTTCGATGGCTTGTGGGATGTTTACAATAAATTCCATATGGGTAACTGTGCTGAAAATACTGCTAAGAAAATGGGTATTTCTCGTCAAGATCAAGATGACTTTGCCATCAACTCCTACAAACGCTCTGCCAAGGCCTGGTCCGACAAGGTATTCGATGCCGAAATTGCTCCTGTAACTATTCAAAAGAAAGGCAAACCCGACGTTGTTGTTGCCGAAGATGAAGAATATAAACGTGTCAACTTTGACAAGTTCGGTAAACTATCAACTGTTTTCCAAAAAGAAAATGGCACCGTTACCGCTGGTAATGCCTCTACCTTAAACGATGGTGGTTCTGCCTTGGTTTTAATGACCGCCGAAAAAGCTGCCCAATTGAACTTGAAACCTTTGGCTCGTGTTGTCGCTTTCCAAGATGCTGAAACCGATCCAATTGATTTCCCCATTGCTCCCGCCTTAGCTGTACCCAAATTGTTGGAGAAAGCCGGTATCAAGAAGGAAGATGTTGCCATGTGGGAAATCAATGAAGCTTTCTCATTGGTTGTTGTTGCCAACATGCGTAAAATGGATGTCGATCCCAGCAAAGTAAACGTACACGGCGGTGCTGTATCTCTAGGTCATCCCATTGGTATGTCTGGTGCTCGTATTATCACTCACTTGTCTCATGCCCTCAAGACCGGTGAATACGGTTGTGCTTCCATTTGCAATGGTGGTGGTGGTGCCTCCTCTATTTTGGTGCAAAAATTGTAAATTTAAAAATAAATAATCAGGCGATAATGACTATTTAAAGTGCCTTTAAACCAGTCTTGCATTTAAAATGTATATTTTTTATATATAAAATTTATTATTATGTAATCTTCTATACCTATACAATTATGTTGATCATCCATTTTAATGTTCTAATTTTCAAATACAATGTATTTAAATAAATTTAAGCATAAAGTTTTGAAATTTAGTTCTTTTGCGTTTTTATTTTCTATCATTTTTAGAAACTTATTAAACGTTATTTGAATGTTTAATTGTTTTTGTTTTGCTTAGCAATTTAATTAATTCTATAAAAACAAGTTTTCGCCATAAGTGTGTATTTTGTGTTTATTTAAATTTTTATGATAATTTATTTATAGTTTTTTTTTTGTTCTGATAACAAAGTTGTAAGATTATTTTTAAGATTTGTTTTGCTAATTTTCTTTAATTTTTTGCATATACTAATTAAATTTCTTAATAAATTAAGGCAGAATTGTAGCAGTTGCTAAATGTTTGAAATGATTTAGCAAAAAAAAGTAAGTATGAAACACATATGAATATACATACATACGTACATATGTATGTATGTATGTTTTTCATATTTCATACACACAATTGCTGACACACGACTATTGTTCATAATGGAAAATTTGGCTGCTTTATTTATTGATCTTAATATAAGATACATTTGTTTTTTACAGAAGCATTGATAACATTATCTATGAATTTGGATAGGAACAAATACTGTACATTGTCTCCGCAAACCTGACAACTGGGAGCTAGTATTCATTCCAAGTAGGGGTAGACAGTTAAAATTAAAAATACCGTAACTCTTACAAATTTATTGTTGTTTTATTAGATTATGTTGCAAAAATTCATAATACATCTACACAAAAAAAAAAAAAAACATTTCAGAAAAAGTTGATTTGAATGCTTTTATATCTTTGATTAAGTGCTCGATTGAGAAGTTTTGCTTAATTCCTACAAATAAGATTTATGGTATATTACATCTTTAGATATCTTGTATTGCATTGATGATGAATATTTAAAATTTTATTAAATAATAATATTTAAGTTATGTGGATTACATTTCTCATGTTTTAAATTTTCCGAAGCCAAAAAGACTTATCATAAATATAGAATTTGCTATAAATTAGAATTAAAATGATTTCTGACAACTTTTCTGAAATTTTTAATTTGCATTCGTAAAATAAGAAAACAATTTTAACCCAAATTTGAGTGTTTGATGTTACGTTGTTTTGTATTTTTGGTGACGATATATTGTTGAATAGTTGGGTAAAGTAAATAAAATATATAGCATATTTTTAGGCTTTTTGGTTTTTATTAAAAAAAATAAAAGTTTATTTTATTGAGTTTGCAAGTTTTCATTGATTGATTTTTTTTGAAAACTTTTCATCGAGTCAAAAAAAGAAAAATAGATTTTGAGGTTATTTTATTACACCCAGTTACAGTGAAAAAAAAACACTTGAAAATGGCATAAAGTAATTTATAAGCTTTCTTAAGACCATTATAAATCAGTTTCAAATGAAATTTATTGTAAAAAATTATAAAAAAATTAGAAAAGAATTGGAACAAAGTGGGTTTTAGAAGGCAGCAGAAACAAGCAGTTCAGATTATTTACCTCTCTCGTCTCAAAAGTCAAAATTGCGGCAAGAAAAATTGCTGTGTGTGAACCCCGACTTACAATATTTTCAGAAGGCATAACAAAAAAAGTTGTTATCAATTTATTTGCAGAAAAAAATTACTACAAATATGTTTAATTTTATTTCTATAATTAATTACGTTAACTTTCCTTTATAATGCCACAAAGATATTTATATTATTATATTGTTTCAAATCAAAATCAAAAAAACTTTTGCATCCATTTATATTTCTGTGACAATAGCTCAAGTCCAAAAATCATCAATGACAGCACAAGTAAAAACATCACCAGTATTAAGAAACCAGCCAATTGTTTAAGACTTATTATTAATGCATGTTCGTAGGCAGTAGATGAACGTTTTTTAACAGCTTTATAATTGAAATTAGTCCAGTCCCTCCATTTATTCAAAAGTCCAGCTTGATGAAAATGTAAAATATAATAATCAAAACGATCACTTAAATAGGAATGTTTCGATAAGTAGAAACCAATTTGTTGATCCTTTACATTAATGGGTAAAATTTGAAGTGCTTCTCCAGGAGTCAAATACTCACGCACATAACGTATAACAAATTCGACAATAGACATGGCCACCAAATTTTCATTACGATAACGATCCATATAACCTAAAGGCGACAATTCATTTGTTGTATTAATAGCAATCAGAGGCAAGGTCTTGTCTTGGATTTGTGGTACATGAAGTAAAAATTCTTTAGTCAATTCCGTGGATACTGCTGTGTAATTGGCGGCTACTAAATCATTTAATGTTTTCGGTGGTGCTTGATAAAAATTCGTACGAAAAAGTACAAAAAGTAATGATTGATAAATGGAACGTAATATAAATGAACTTAATAGTATTGTTGTAAAACGTATTCTTTTCGATGGCCTTTTGGGTATCTTTGTTGTTGGCATACCAATAAATATTTCAAATATTTGAAAAGTTCCGACTTTAATTTTACGATTTCGAAAGCTATCAACTCTGCCTAAGAAGACATAGAAGACGATCATTAAAATCCAAGTGGTTTTATCAAATGGAAATGTTAATATATCCAATGATATATTTGTAACACGTTTGCGTAATATTACAGCTGCTATTGGTATATAGTAGGTGACATATGTAGGCGTGGCAATTTTATCTCTGATAGCAGTGCGTCGAAAATAACCCATTGTTATATTGGTTTCAAGATTTTTTAACTGGAAATTTTTATTTATTAAAATAAAATCCATAAAAACACAAAGATTAAAGAACTATTCTTACCTTCGTTAAGGGGCCATGAGCTAAAGGTGTATTATTATGATATGAATCTGTTGATATCCAATCAATATCCAAAGTAAAATTCATATATTGACTAATAGCAATCATGGTAACAATTTCAAATCCTGACACCGAAATTTCGGGATAATTTTTATTAGTGGCATTTATTACAAACGGTGGATTTTCCCAGGTACTCAATATCAAAGGACACTTTTGTAAGTCTTTTAGCTTATCTGGAAACATGATATCGTTTAGAAAACGGCCTCCCCTAAATTGATTAATCAGCTCCGGTTGTGTCTTAAAGCAATTATGTTCCTTAAAAGGAAAATAACTATAAATTAATACTTCACCCTTGGAATTCTGCAACATAATATTGCAATTTATCCAATAGTTGTCGAAACAATATTTAAAAATTCGTTTCATTTCTTTAACAGCCACATTATCAGGTATTTGTAGAAATATGAAATAATATTCCAAACCATCAGCATTTCGATTGTATTGTGCTATATTGGCTTTCTCAAGACTTGCATAAGAATCAATTAGAATCAAATTGCAATAACGTTTCCCAGGTATATCCAAACTCTGGGTTTTGTGATCTAGAACAACTAGTTGTACTGCCATAAAACTCCATGTTACAAATAATTTACTTATTAAATCGTGTAACCACAACTCGACTGGACCCTTATGGGATGATATTGTAATGACAAAGGCATTTGTAATATTAGCAAAGACATTTTGTACAACATATCTTAAAGCATTTGCCACAAGTAAATTTATTTCTTCTGGCTGAGTTATAGTCTCGATACGATGTAAATAAGCGTTTTGAAATACCGAAACGTTCATGTTGTCGATTCCTGAGGAAATAATGCTAACTTTATATTTTTATAACTAAATATAGGTACTTTGTAAAGAAATGATATTTAGGTGTAAAGATTTATTGGTTAATTAGTGATTTATTAAAGTATTTACTTAGGCAATGTCTAAATTAATATAGGCTAATGTTCGAGTTCGTTTACCTAGTATTTTGTGTTGAGTTATTTTAGAAATTTGTACAAACTTATTATAGTACAAACAAACACCTTTAAGATTTATTTGGGTTTAGTTTGTTTGCTTTATGCGTAGTAATTGTATTGTAAAGAAAATTGTATGTATTTATATTGACTTACGACTTATTTGCATTAGAAATGTAAATGAAAAAAGCTTTAGTTGTTTGTTAAACATTTAAGACATTTATACCTTAAACACCCATGGGATGGAGGGTATTGTGTGATTATAACCCATTACAGTAAAGGTTACACATGCAGCTATATTTCGCCGATTGTATCTACAAAACCTTGTGAACAATGTATTATAGGTCACAATATTGAAGACAATCTTATAAGATCGCTTTCTCTCTTATATGCATAAGGGAGATAATTCATACTAATAAATTTCATTAGGATCTAACCACAAATTTAATTTTTATATCCATCATAAAAAATATGGGGGTATATTGATTTTGTAATTCCTTATGTAATATGATGAAAAAATCATTTAAGGACCCATAAATTTTATATTTTCTGGGTGCTGGTTATAGTATTTGTCGATTCAGCTATGTCCGTCCGTCTGTCTGTATGCATATAGCTCGAGCGGGAAATCATAGGGGGACATAAATATTTATCTTATAAATAGTTTATTAATAAAAAAAAGTTATGGGCTAAATACTAGAAACACAAGAGTCCGTTGTAATTTCATTTCATACTTATCACTTAAAAAAACATGTACGACAACGAAATTTTGTACAAATAGTTCGAAAGTCGAAAAGTTCCGTTTAAAAAGTATCTAGTGACGACTTAAAAATCGTAGTTTCTTTATATGAAATTTTGGATTTTGTACAGTTAATTTCAAATTTTTGCTTTTCTAGGCCTGAATCATTAATTTTTCATACAAAAAACGATTCGAATGAAATTTTGAGTCAATTAAAATGAATTTGGTAAAAATGAATTGTAATCACTTCCAATTCAAATGAATTTGTAGAATAAATTGCAATTCGTTTCTAATTCATATGAATTTTTCAAAGTAAATTGCAATTCATGAAATTAAAAATTCATTTGAGTTGATTTTGAATTAATTCAAATGTTGCAATTCATTGAAAATGAATCAAAAATTTTGTTGCAATCAATTAAATAAAAGTACAAATCTGTATGAAAAATTGAAATTCTCCTATTAAAATGAAAATTTGAGTTGATCAAAGAAAACTTTGTGCTTGGAGTTTATTTCTTCAAGAAGAATTTGATTGATTGTAACTCATTTTTGAATCATTCATTTGATTTGCAATTAATGTTTCTCAATAATTTGAATTGATTCAAAAGCAATTCAATTCAAATAAATTGCAATTCACTTTAAAAAATTCCTTTGAATGATTGTTTTTTTATATTTCTATTAAATATAGGCTAAAAGGTATGGACAGTTATGGACCGATAATCATAAAATTTTATACTGCAGTTCTTTCTTCACCGGGCAAAGAATACAAAATGCATTGGAAAAAATTGCGGAAATAATTGTTTAGTAATTAATTTCTTTAAAAACAATGTTTTAAGATAAAACTCGAGGAATGATAATTATATTATATGCACTGAAAAAAATGTATGGTAATAAATTTCTTTAAAATAAATACTTTAAGATGTGACAATAAAATGCATTAAATATTAAATAATAAAATGAAAATTTTAAATTTATTCGTTTTATCAAAAACAGATTTTACTTCCAAATAAAAAATAAAAAAACTTTGGAAATTTTTTAACATTTATTCGTGCAATTCATTTTACAAAGAAATATTTAATACATATGATAACTTAGGAATATTATAAAGTATTATATTTTCTGTGTATTAAAAATATTATTTTTTTATTTATACTTATATCTAACAAATTTTGCCCGCTTTCCGTTGAAACACGCCAAATGATTTGAAAAATTTCGTATAAATTTCTATTTTAAACGATTAACGCGTTTTTTGTTTTTCTTACAATTATTTCTTTTCAATTTCCATTTCTTACAATTTCCCACAATTATATTTAACCATTTAATTTTTTGCGATAGTAATTCCAGTAAAAATATTGCAAATGATATGAAATATAAGAGAAGCATAACAAGAAAAAAACCAATTAGTTGATTTAGATTGACCATTAAAACAGCTTCATTAAAACTATCTTTGGCTTTTTCTTTAGATATACGATATTCAAAATTAGACCATTCTTTCCATTTCATTAGGAGACCAGCTTGTTGAAACCACAAAATATAGTTATTAAAACGTTCAACTAAATATGAATGTTTGGTCAAATAGAAACTTATCTGTTGGGCATTAACATTAATGGGTAATACCTGTAATACTTCGCCTACGGGTAATATTTCAATAGCGTAATATAGAGCAAAATCGAAAATAGATATAGCAGCATAATTCTCTTCACGATATAGTTCCAAATAATATAAGGGATACATTTCATTTGCGGTGTATATGGTTATTATGGGTAATGATTTATCTTGGACTTGTGGAACATTTGCTATAAAACTCAAAGACATTTCAGTACAAACAGCCTTATAACCATCATCCACTAAAGCCTGTAGTGATAAGGGTGGAGTTTTATAGAAATGTGTACGAAAGAGATAGAATAGTAGAGATTGGTAAACGGAACGTATAAAAAAGGAGCTTAATAGGGCCGTCATGAAATTAATCCTATTTATTGAACCTTTGGGTACAGTTTGAACCGACATACCAATCATAATCTCATAAATTTGAAAGCTATTCACTTTTTGTCGATCCAGGTTTAATTTGTTTAGCACAATGATTAAACCGTAAAATAATAAAGTTAATGCCCAAGTAGCACTATCGAATGGAAAAGTAAAAATACTTAATGATTCGTATTTACTTTGTTTGCGTAGTATAACAGCTACCAAAGGCAGATAATAAGTGACATAACTGGCTGTAGCCACTTGATCTCTTATAGCCGTACGTCGAAAATAGCCTACGGTAATGTTGGTTTCAAAATTTTTCAACTAAAAGAAAAAGGATAATATGTAATATTTCTCATAAAGAATATAAAAAGTACTTACCATTTTCATGGGCAATGTTTCAGGAGTTTTATTTTGATGATAAGTATCAATTGAAATTACATCAATATCCAAAGTAAAATTCATATCACGACTTATGGCCACCATTATAAATATTTCGAAACCTGAAACTTTACGAGTCGGTATAAAACTATTTGTTCTATTCATTACAAATGGCGGTACTATCCAGGTGGTTAGTTTCAAGGAACACTCATGTAAATTCCTTAATTTATCAGGAAACATTATTTCATTTACAAACCGATCACCAACAAATTCATTTATTATTTCCGCTTCCGTTTGAAAACATTGTTTGTCCTTAAAGGGAAAATAAGTATAAACCAATACTTCGCCTTTTTCATTTTGTATCATAACATTGCAATGTATCCAAAAATTATCAAAACAATACTTAAAAATCTTTTCCATTTCATTGGGTATAAGTTTATCATAGGTTTGTAAAAAAATAAAATAATATTCCAAACTATCGGAATTTCTATTATATTCCGCTATCGAGGTCTTCTCCAGATTAGCAAATGAATCGATCATAATCAGATTACAATAACGTTTTCCCGGCAAATCAACACGATTATCTTTATGATCCAGCACTACTAATTGAACTGACATAAAACAAAAAGCGGCAAATAATTGAGCCATTATATCGTGTAGCCAAAATTGGATTGGTCCTTTATCGGATGATATTGTTATAACGAAGGCATTTGCGATGTCAGGAAACACACTTTGCATAACATATCTTAAAGCATTTATAACCAAAATATTAATTTCTTCCGGCTGTACTATAGTCTCGATACGACGTAAATATGCGTTTTGAAATACCGAAATGTTCATGTTGAAACTGAGAATAACATAAATTCTATGAATACTTAGGTTTAAATAGTTTGAAAGGTTAAAGTCTGCGATTAATATGATTTATTAGTTAATTGAGGGTCAATTAATATACGGCGTTAATTAAAAGTTCAAAAATTAATAGCAGCTCTCTTTTGCAGCTCTCATTTGGTCTTTTATTATATGATTGCCTTAAATATATGACTGCAATGGGAATTACTTTAGAGAACTAATTATGATGGGAATATTTTCTTAAACCTATTGAAAATAAATAAGAAAGTAACCATGAAACATTATTCACATAATAACATTTCTACTATTTCTTTATTTTACTAATTTTTAGTCGAATAATATCTTAACTTAATAAAAATGTTGTCTGTATTTAACATAGTTCGTAAATATTTATGATAAATATTTATTAATATTTGCAGTTTATTTAATGTGTTGGTAATTAAGTGTCTAATTGAAAAGCTAATACAAACTAATACGGATTTCTATTAGGTTCATTGCCTTCTAACAACCGTAAATTTTATGATTTGTAAATAAAACGCAGACGAGCCTCTTTCCATGAGAACGAAATATTGTCACAATATTTACAAAAAGCTTCAGTAATAATTGTAAAAAGAGGTGTTTGTTATTTTTGTGAAATAAACATTTATTTTATATATTTTCACACATAAAAATTTATGAAGATTTGTGAACTACACTTCCTAATTTAAGTTTTCATATAATTTTGCATGAAAAATCCAATTTTGATGAAAAATGCAAGTGATCACAGATAAACGTCCTTTTCTTAATTGGAGGCTTTATTAAGAAACTACAGCCAATTTAAGTTTTCATATAATTTTGCATTAAAAATCAAATTTTTATGAAAAATGCAAGTGATCACA